>JAOVYU010008829.1:0-12337 GCA_025674565.1 Synodontis membranacea
ACTGCTGTTCACTCTGCTGACTCATGACTGTGCAGCAATGTACAGTTCAAACCACATCATCAAGTTCGCTGATGACACGACCGTGGTGGGGAACGACGAGTCAGCATACAGGGAGGAGGTGAAACCGCTAACGGACTTGTGCAAAGTCAACAACCTGTCTTCGAACGTGGACAAAACAAAGGAGATGGTTGTTGACTTCAGGAGACCATGGAGCGTCCACTCACCGCTGAACATCGACGGATCCTCTGTAGAGATCATCAAGAGCACCAGATTTCTCTGTGTTCACCTGGCGGAGAACCTCTCCTGGTCCCTCAACACCAGCTTCATAGCCAGTGGGATTCCCTACTCTCTCCCGAGAGCGCTCGCAGAGCAAAGTGAGTGGCTTCCCGACCCATTCGTGTCAATCCGCGCCTGGGTTTATCCCCTAGGCTACATTGTTGGCTATCGATCAGTGTCCCTCCGCTCTATCTGCCCTGACAGTATCACAGCAGTCTGGTATGGAAATTGTATGGAATAGTGAGAACGGCTGAGATCATCATCGGTGTCTCTCCTCCTCCATAACTGACATTCATCAAACACGCTGCATCCACAAAGCTACCAGCATTGTGGACGACCCCACGCACCCCTCACACAAACTCTTCACCCTCCTGCCATCTGGTAAGAGGTACCGAAGCATTCGGGCCCTCACTACCAGACTCTGCAACAGCTTCTTCCCTCAAGCCATCAGGCTTCTAAACACTCAGGGACTGGATTGACACACACACACACAGTCAATACACCACTCTGATAGCATTTCTCCTTGCACTACAACTTGTTTTTTGCTGCTACGCATTAGTTGCTGCCCTTGTACGTATTGTCTTTGTTGCACTTGTCTCATGTTAATTTTGACCTACTTGCTGTTTTTGCACGTCTGCACACGTGCACTTTATGCAGTCGTCTTGTCTTTATGTGGATTTTACGTTTTTTTTTTGTATTGTCCCAGTCCTTTCATGTAGCACCAAGGTCCTGGGGAACATTATTTCATTTCACTATGTACTGTACCACATGTATATTGTTGAAATGATGGTAAAGCAACCTTGAACCTTGAAATCAAGGTCCAAGAGTCTGGAGGAATAGCAGAGAAGCTCAGAATCCAGTGTGAAGCTTCTGCTGTCTGTGATGATTTGTAGTGTCATGTCATCTGCTGGCGACACGCAGCGTCTGCCAGGAGATTTCAGAGCACTTCATTTTTTTATCTGCTGGCAAGCTTTATGGAGATGCTGATTTCCTTTTCCAGCAGGACTCAGCACCTAACCATGATATTACTGTTCTTCTGTGTATTCCTGTGCTTCTCTTGATAGACATTCTATAGGAATAGGAAGATGAGAAACCTTTGACCCAAAAATACAGACGAGCCGAAGGCCGCCATCAAAGCACCCTGGGCTTCATTAACACCTCAGCAGTGCCACAAGCTGATCTCCTCCATCCCACAGCGCGTCGGTGCAGTAATTTTTGGTATAGGAGCAACAACCAAGTACTGACTGTATAAATGTACATAATTTCTGTATTGTAAATCCTTTTTTAATCGATCTTAGGGAATATTCTGATAATTTGAGATACTGGATTTCTGTAATCATCACAATTAATACAAAAAAAAAAGGAGAAATATTTCGCTTCGTGTATAATGAATATCGACTATATGAAAAATTTCCTCCTTTTTTTTTCACAAATTTAAAATTCACTTTTTCCTCATATTCTAATATTATTGAGATACACTGGTGTAATCTGCCCTGTACGTCCTTCATCCTGAATCGGATGAATCATGCTGCGAAGGTCTCTGCTCTCAACAAACCTATTTTTAGATACACTTTTTCATTCTTAACACACTGACCTACATCATTGACCCATTTTTTTTCCTGTGCTTGATTTGTCCATATTTTGATGCTTGGCCTGTAAAACTGTAATAGAATGTATTGTAGTAAGATGCCTCATCGGCCAATACAGACTATATTGTGTATTTAAAAAAAAAAAAAAAAGTACAGGGTAAAGTAAAGGTGGGCATAAGAATCTAATTTAATCAAATTAATTTAATTGTGAATTATAGAAAATACATACGGACTTGGAACAGATTCGCGAGTCAAACTAATGACACGCCAATTAAACTCATTCACACCGTCGGGGATTCCACGCGGATATGTCGAAAGCAGGTTTTGCATTTTCCGTGCTCTGAAACCTGATGCGAACCTCGATGAGCTAGTGAATAGAACAACATGTACTCAAGAATGAAAAGCATCAGATACCAGTATCTCTTACACGAAATAGTACATTTTATAATAGTGTAATAAATAATAGTGCATTGTTTATAAATGGGACGGACAAGCAGGGTGTGTGTTTTTTTTGGGGTTTTTTTTTTTTTTTCTTTTGAGAGCCCATGTGGAAAGCTTAATATCATACTAACCTTTGAAAAGTTAATCATCCTTGAGAAATTCAGATAAGAGGCACTGCTGGATTGTATCCAGGTTAAAAGAAACGCAGCACTGTTTCAAAAAAATGATGTACTGCTATTAGGAGACTGTAATTCTGCAGGGCTGCAGGTGTGCAATGGGTAGACGGCTGAACCGTAGTTTCAAGTAAGAAGTAAAAACAACTACAACCTCAGTGTACACCAGACTTTAATCCATCTTTTTTGTAATGAAATAAGAAATTATGAATATAAAATCCAGAAGAAAAATATATTTTAAAATAATTTTTGAGTTAGAGGTGGCTTTTATTATTATTATTATTTATTTATTTATTTATTTATTTTATATATATATTTTTTTTTATATATTTTTGTATTACTTGTTTTTTACTTCTTTTTTTTTTTTAACCACATTGCCACATTTGAAGGAAGTAAAATTATTGCCGACCCATTTGGCTAGAAACCGTACGTGCAGGTAGTGCCTTTATTTACTGTAGCATCACAGATATTAAACATCTGAGTTTAGTTTGCACTCTAAAGATGTACTCTTTATGGGCTAACCTGGTTGTGCACGTGTTTCAACATTGCCCTTTTAATCTACCAGCTTGACGTCATCACTTTTTTTTTTTTTTTTTTCTTCACATGCTAGGAAAGTCTTCCCCCTCTGGCTGTCATGTCCGTGCGTCATCAACCGTAAACTAGAAGAGAATTAACCTCTCAGGTCTCATAGCTAAGTGTTTTAACATTTATGAGGAATGATGAATGCTCATGCAAAAAAAAAGAAGAAAATATTTCATAAGGCATCAGTTTGTTTTTTTTAAAGGTTATCCGTGTCGGACTGAGAGCACCAGAGCACCGTTTATTTACATCGCCAGGAAAGATTGTACTTTTCCCCTTAGGGAGGCGTCTTTTTTTTTTGTTGAAAAATGACGTTTCGGATGAAAATGCAAAGCTTTCAGGAACATACCTTGCATTCCTCATGTTATAAGCAACATTAGGTAAACGTTTATTATGTGTCACATATGGATACAATATTAAAGCCATTTGGTTGCCATTGTGGAAGCATCTTCATCCTTCGAAGTATTTTTTTTTTTTATCATTTTCTCACATATTTGATACTCAGGAAGCTTCACAGCAGAGCTCCTGCATTGGATTGGCTGATGTTTATGCAGTTTTTTTTTTTTTTTTTTATTGTGCGTGTAAAAACTGCCTGCCTTGTGACCAAACGTATTACTTCTAGGCATAATTTTAAATCTATTGACACCATTTTAACTATAATAACACCCATAATATAATAAATTAGTTTAGAGATTCCAAGTGTTCTCTTTTTGAAGTCATCAGTTTTTTTTTATTATTTTTATTATTTATTTATTTTTTTAAATAAAATCACAATATATACGCTTTATGTAAAAACACATTTATAGAAAAACCCCAGGAACAGCGATGCAACTACTTTATTTCAGCATTGAAATGGAATATCCCCATTACAAATTTAGTCCCCTTGTTGCTGATATAATAACCTGCTCACTTCTGGGAAGGATTTCTACAACATTCCGAAGCGTGACACTTTTGCGTTCATTCAGCCACGGAGCATTAGCGAGATCCGGCACGAGGAGACCTGGGGTGCCGTGACCGTGTGTTCCTGGAGCTCGCGTTGTGCACAGGAACACTGTCACGATGGAACAGGTAAATATTCCATTCTATTATCATCATCATCATCCCTTTCACTCAGTACTTTATTGAAGAACATTTGTTCAAGTAGTGATTAAAAAAATATATTTTTAAGTGGTTTTGGCATACAAGCTTGGTACACTTTGGATTTGGATTGATTAGTTTCCTATTTATTGTTGCAGAAGTGCTCGAGGTCTGTTGGGTTCTGTTACTGCACCGCTGTATAGAGGTCCTTCAGGGATGTTCAGTTATGCTCAAAGCTAGGTTTAATCTGCATTTTCTTGGTTGCATGATACAAATCCTCGTCATATAAAAACGTGAGCATACAAATTATAAGGTCTATTACGAGCACTGCTGTGCTTAACTGTAGGGATGAACTTGACCAGGTGTTGAACAGTGTCTGGTTTCCTCTAGAGGTTATACTTGGCACTGTGGATAGAGTTCAGTCTTAATTTTATCATACACTGGAATCTTGTTTCTCAAGGCCTGAAAGTGCATTAAGTGCCTTTTTGGCAAATTCCAAGCAAACTGTCATGTGCCTTTTACAGTATGACTTCTGTCTGGCCTGACTGGTGGTCAGATGGTTGTCCTTCTGGTCAGATGGTGTTCCAATCTCCAAACAGGGACCTCTGACGAGTGATTTTCAAATGCATGGTCCTCTGCGTGATTAAACCTCTCCTCTCATATTTTACTGGTGGTGAGTTCTAAGAATGTTGCCTTTGGGATTCTATAATAATTCTATTTGGGAACTATAACTAATAACTGTGTTTTTCTGCATGTTCAAGGCTGCAGATCATTTTTGCAGTACCCCTTCTGCAGTACACTTGTGCATCAACACTGTCGAATGTTGATGCACAATTCCCAATACCTGGTTTTTTTTGGTTTGTTTGTTTGCTCCGTCAGATCTGTGGCTTTCTACAGACAGATGTGTTTCTTTCCATAGCGCGTCCAATCAGTTGGATCCCATTACCATTTTTTCAGATTCCCTCCGAAAGTGTTGGTGTGGATCTCATTAGGAAATAAGATCAGACTGCACGAGGGCATCGCTTGGTTATCCTGGTCAATTATGCAACACGATACCCTCAAATGGTGCCACTGCATAGTGTCTCTGTGCTCAGTGTGGCTGAGGCACACTTCTGCGAGTAAGGATTCTGAAAAAAAAAAAAGAAAAAAGAACCCTGACTGATCAAGGTACAAGATTTATATCATGCACACTTTATGAACTGTATGAATTATTGGGGATTAAATTGATTTCTACCAGCATGCAACATCTGCAATCAGATGGGTTGGGCGAACGGTTTAATCAAACGCTTTTGTAAACACGATTTGTACGTTTATTAACGAGAATGCTCGGGATAAGTGGGTCGAGCAATTATTATGGTTTTTGCAGTCTGGGTTTTTCCCATTTGAATTAGTCTATGGGCACAGGCCTTGTACCATCTTGGGCATCATTAGAGGGGGAGTATTGGGGGAGGGGAGTATGTTCTTGACCTAAGAGTAAACTCCCCAAGTCGAGTCGCTTACCACAGGAGAATATGCTACGGGTGCAAGAACAGCAATGCCAGCTGTATAATAAGGTCGTGTGGCTACGGGATTTTGCATAGTAGTAAAGTGCTCATTTTACTTCCCAGAGATTACTCGCGAAGTGGCAAGGACCCTTTGAGGTCACATGGCGAGTTGGAGAAGTCAACTATGAGGTCGGGCGAACAGCGGCGATGCCCTTCGATTATATCACCTCAGTCTCTTGAAACTGTGGAGAGAGGAAGTTGCCGTGGCTCCTGGTGGTTCCTGAGAAGGAGGATCAGGGTTGCGAGGTAAGTCCAAAAAGTGCACCCGAATTCACCCTGGTATCTGTGGACAGCACCACTCGCCGTCACAGAAAGAATAGTTTGCCAGTTTGCAGGAGGTATTTTCAGATGTGTGCACAAGAAAAATATGGATTGGGATGAACTTAAGGTTATGCTTGACATGGGGGGGTGATCAAGGAGTCCCACAGTGATGGGAGCAGCCCAGTGGTCTTGGGGTCTCGTTCTTTGTGGACTTAAGAAAGTCAATGACGTGTCCAAATTTGCCCCAAATCTGATGCCTCGCTTTGATGAAATGCTTTAGTGGCTTGCTTTTAGACAACACTGGATCTCCCCATGGGGTATTGGCAGGTTACCCTGACTCCATTATCCTGAGAAACAGAGGCATTTGTAACAGCTGAGGGTTGTCATGAGGTCTTTGAAATAAGCAGGATTCACAGCAAACCCAAAGAAGTGTTTAATTTCAGGGTGGAAGTACAGTGTCTGGGTTTCCACTTGGGTCATGGGCAGTTGTGTCCCCCGACTGATAAGATTGTATTGTCATAGAAATCCACCTAGAAATTATATCTATATCTATATATATTATAATCGGAGACACCAGGCAAAAGACTCGCTCTTTATTACACAGCCGAGTAACACCTTGGCACTGGCCTGGTCTTACTTACAGAAAAGATATAAATGCACGCAGATCCTGCGACGGATGAAATGATTCATCTTGTGGTCTGCAAGCGAGGATATTTCAAACAATGGACAAAGGGAAGTGAAACTAACAAAAGCAAAAGCATGTTCACTAAAAAAGGACATAAAACACGTTCTGTAATAAATCAGGGCAAAAGTGCACCGTCTGGAACATGTGCTATAAATTCCTTCTAGTCAGCCAGACCTAAGTGACCATATACGCTCATCTCCGTCTGGGGTACTCTGGTACACTGTTTTACGCTAACACAGACACACACACACATATATATATATATATATATATACAGTATTTATATTTATTAGGAACACGATAATTGTGAGAATATAAATGTATAAAATCTAATTTTGGAACCAGGTGATTAAATGCATATAAATGTGATCAAATAAAGAAAAAGAAAAGACGCGAGTAAGTACTGTACAGTATGATGGAAAAGGAATGTGTCCATCAGCTTAAGTTTAAAGGTCCTGGCGGTATGTACAGTACGTACATGGGGAAAGGTCCGATTTGGCTTATGTTGGAATTTCGGGTCTGCTGAAGATGAGAGGAAAAAAAAAATCATCTGTTTTCCAGCCTTCAGCTGTCCAGTTTTGTTTAGTCTGTGCCTGTGATAGCTTCAGATTCTTGTTCTTGGCTGACTGGAGTGGAACCCAGTGTGGTCTTCTGCTTTTGTATCCCATCCACCTCAAAGTATGTCTTTTAAGTTGCTTTTCAACTCACCATGGTTGCAAAGAGTGCTTATTTGAGTGGCTATAAACTTCTTTTCAGCTCAAACCAATCTGATCGTCCTGCTCCGATCGCTTTCTTTTACAGCGTTTCAGTCTGCAGTATTTTTTTGCACCATTCTTTGTAAATTTCTAGAGATTGCTGGGAGTGAATCGGTCGTTTCTGAAATATTCAAACCAGGCCATCTGTCACCAGCAACCCATACCACAAAGCCAGAGATTACACTTTTTCTTCATTCTGACATTTGATGTGAACATTCCCTGAAGCTCTTGACTTGTATATTTTTTACTTGTATTTTTTTGTTTACTTATTTAATTATTTTGTAATTATCTGCCTCCTGATTGGCTGATTAGAAAACTGCACGAATGACAGTGCGTGCAGATATTATTTTTAAGCGAAGACGTTCGTGTCAGAGCAAGTAAATGGTGTGGAGTGCTACAATATGACAAAAATTCTCAGCAAGTTGTTGGGAACATTTCTTTCAGACGTTGGTCCAATGTCGACATGCATGCGTCACAAAATTCTGCAGGTTTGCTGGTTCGAAGGTTCTTGCTTCCTATCTCCTGTCCTACCACGTCCTAAAGGTGTCCTATTCAGTCCAGTACACTGAACCCTCAGTCATGTTCACGGAACCAGTCTGAGACGACTTGTGCTTTATTGTTTGTTGTGCTTTTCTGCTCACCATGGCCTCTTTCTGCTCACCTCCTCTGATCTCTCTCTCTCGTCAGCAAGGCGTTTCTGCCCACAGGACTGCTGCTCACCGGATGTCTTCGATTTCCGCAGTATTAAGTCTAAACTCTGGAGACCCCTGTGCACGAAAAAAAATCCCTGGATGGCTGAAGACCAATAACCATGCTACTGTTCAAATCAGCAAGAGCACGTTCTCGCATCCTGATGTTTGAATGTTAAAATGAACCGAATCTCCTTCTTGAATATAAAAATTGTTGCAGACCACGTACGGTGTGATTCACTTTAAAAAAAAAAAAAAATCGAGAAATCGCAAATCGAGACAGATCCCCAGATGAAAACTGTCCGTGAGGCAGTGCTTCCTCTCTGTTCCTCACTCCCTCCTTGCTTGTTAAACTGCATCCTTCAGGTCGGTAAAGATGTTTTGGTTATGGAAGTGATGGAAGCAGTGACCTACATAAATTCTCGCTTTCTTCTCTTCGTAACTCCCTACCTTGCCTTGAGCATTTGCATCGCTTGCACTTCCACTAAGCCGTCTGTCTGTTATGTGATCAGGAAAGGAGAATTCTTGTGGTTGCTCTGATCCGTGCCGCGTTTCTTTCTCTGGTATACGAAATATATTTACCAGCTCAGATCAGACCATGTTTTACAGCAGCGTCCTGCATGTGTGCTGCTTTCCCCAAGACCAAAAAAAAAAAAAAAAAACAGATCTGTTTTGTAGTGTTGTGAAGTAACCAGCTATACATAATAAAATCCCGGGGAACGGTCATTGAAAAATTACAAAACCTGACCATTTGTTCGCATGTTTTAAAGCAAACGCATAGAACCTGTTGATTGAATAGCTGTTGAATTTTGTTACCTTGCTCATCTCTCTGTCACCTCTCCCGAGGTGTGTCACTCCTGCTCCTGGATTGGAAAATACAATAGCTTTAGCTTTATAGCTTTATTATGTCGTTTGAATGTCCTGCACAAAAGGCAGCTGAACGCTTCTGCCCGTGCTCTTTCTTTGTTGCTGTGTTTGGTCATTCTGTGTTTGGGTATACTTAGGAAAGCGTGGGTTTGCTGCAGATGACAATATTCGCACGTGCCAGTAGGTTGATGATGCTGGCTTGTCATTTTGTTTGGCCAGTTACCTAAGCTTAACGGACGACGAGGCGCAGGTAAATTCACAGGACGTCAGGAGACATCGTGGTCGAGTCCATGGAGAAAAGAGATGACCATTTCAAACTTGGACACAAAGGCAGTGAGCAAAATATCTTTCGGGGACATTTTTGGTGTACACATGCTACAATACTTCAACAGTGCAGAATTCATAATTCATGAAATGATACATTAAACAAGTAAAAAAAAAAAAAAGGTTTTTTTGCCGAGTAAAGGAATAAATCTACACGGTGATGTGATGTTCGCCAGAGCAGTGGAATTCTAGACTCCGGGCAGTTGTAATGGTAGCAGCATGACCTCGATCTGCGAAGGGTGAAGAACCATGGAGCTTAATGGGATGATATGGCAGCTGTGGTTGCCTGCGATTTCATGGCTAAATTATTTAGGTCTTGGTTTCTAAGCCTGCGAAATGCAATCCACCAGGTCTCCTTCGGTCCGCTTTTATCAGGTTAGCTCAGTTGCGACTTTGGAAATAAGTAAACCTGCTTTCAATGGCCCCCTAACAGTACTGTCCCCATGCTAACTCAGAAATTCACGAAACATTATTCGTGAAGAAGATCGGAAAAAGAAGGAACGAAGGGTTTAGATGAAGTTTAAATAAGCAACAGAACACAGAATCCTGGATTAACCAAAACTCGGCTAAAGATTCAATTTCACCCACTTAGCTGTGATAAAATGTGGACGAGCAAAAGAGGGCTCTGTGTTCTGAGCACAGACATTGATCCCATTATCAGACAGAAAGATCAACTGCACAAACCACGTTTTCCCATTCAGTCACCAAGCAACTGCACTAGACACATACAGTCAGATCTGTGCATATTTGCACGTTGACAAAGCGATTATTTTAGCTGCCTCCCACAGTCTATTGGAGCTGAAATTAAACATTAATTAAAAATGAAACGTGAAGATTTACAGGATGTCTGTAATTTAATTTGAGTGCAGGTCCATCCAAACAATATAGCTATAGAAATTTCAGCACTTTTAATATGTGGACCAAAGGTAACTGGACGAACTAACATTATAGTGAAATTACATTTTTACTAGTCAATGACATGACATAGACATCACCAGACGTTTCTCCGTGACCAGTTTGTAATGGTCAGTGCACGGGAAAACACGTGGGTCACCAGGTGAAGAACGCTCGACAAGGCAAGTTCAAGGCCAAGGTCAGAAGAAAGAGGCCGAAGCCTGTGAGACAGTGGACATCAGGACAATGTGCCGAAACACACAGCGCTCTCAGTGAAGCAGTTTTTGTCCCAGAAACACATCACAGTACCTGTCCAACCTCCCTAAAATCAACTTCTGCACTCAAGGGAACTCGTTTCAACTCCGTTCCAGAAAGAAAAAAATGACTGCGCTTCTGAGACAACTAACGGATGAAGACCGACTGCACTGCTTTGATCGGTGGAAGACCAGTTATACAGCAAGGTGGAGTTGAAGAAGGGGAAAATATAAAAAAAATATATATTAAAATATAATTAAAACCTTTCTACATTAAAATTGAATTCCAGCATCAGCCTTGTTAGTTAATAGCCGCTCCTTGTATTTCATCAGCTACTTATACTTACGTTGCTTTGATTTAAAAATGATGGATCGTGTCGGCTAGTTAGCAATTGGTAGCTCTGTCATTCACGACTCAAAGCTCTAAAATCCTTTCCCGGGAAAGGTAAAAATCGAAGTACTTGTGAACATTACTCGACTGCAATTTAGCAAAGTCCGTGTTATTTGATAAAGCTGTATTTGCCACTTTGAGTTCTTTTGAGGTCTTACGTTGCACTTCACGAATCTCACCAAGTGCACTCTCATGACGCGACCAAATACAGTGTACATAACCAACGTGGCCGAGCAAGAGGCGGACCCACTGTATGACAGGCCGTATCTACCCTTGCTCCAAGATCTCTCCTGTGCAGACTTTGGCTCCAGTTTTTGCAATGTCCAATGTTTTTTACAGTGTCCACTTTGACCAAATAAATGCATAAAAACTGCCCCATGGAAATAAATGGCACCATATTGTCCACTTGTATATGAAGTCATTGGTTATTAGGCGTCGTATCTTACTTGGTCCTGTGGAGAAACATGTTGCTCAGAGTATAAGGCTTGAGAATTCTGAAACCTTAATAAAGTGTGTGCTAACGTTTATTAATGCTTAAATCTTAACGCAACGAGAACAAGACAGAAAACAAGGCACGCTTTTGTCTGTTTGTGTGTCAATAGGCAGACAGGAAAAGGGCTATAGGATTGCTTTTACACTCTTACGTTAATAAATAAAATTGAAATTCACACGTTTGTGTCCTCTACAGATGTTTTTGTTCACATGATCTACTCGAGGGTAATGCTGCTATTCTCTGTGGCTCAAGGCTGAATGTGAAGTGCAATTGGCCTTGTTATGGAATATTTAGCTGCAGTTATAGTTGCTATGGCTTCTGAATCAATCAGTGCTTGCCTCATGGTCTGCTGTGGGCATGTAGAACTGGGTCACAAGTTTGGCACTCTTCCATAAGGCTGGCCTCATCTCACTCCTACTAACCCATTTTCTCCTGATCAGAGCATACACCCCTGTCCAAATAAATCCAAATCCACCTATCCAGGTCTAAAATTAAAATCGGCAAAGCAATCTTATTGAAAATTGTTAAATAATATCTTGTCTGTTGTGTAACGTGTATATATATATATTTTTCGAAAGCTGCCTTCTCTGTACGGTTTGGACTTTTTTTTTTCCCTCTATTCCCCACATACCTGACCTAGTTCATGAAGGAGTTAATTAGTGATCCATTGGAGCAGATGTTCTGAGAGTAGAAAACACGTCTATATCCTCAGGACTAAAATTGAGAATCCCTGGACTAAAGAATAACTCGGCTCCAAATGAGATGCGTTTTCTCGATATATATTTTAGTGCTCCTCTGCATGGTAATGAACAAAGACTGTCCGCTCCAGGAGGAAAAATCTCCTAGCAGTAGTGCCAGATGGAATGACATCTTTTGTCCCAGGCGTTCTGTCGCACACGTCTTCCTGCTGAGGGATCTGACGCCACACCTGTAGCTGTCTGGATGAAACGTAGCCGGGTTAATATCACTTCTAGCTGTCAAGAACACAGTGGGGATATCTGGGTGTGTGTGTGTGTGTGTGTGTGTGTGTGTGTGTGTATATATA
>JAOVYU010008845.1:0-12335 GCA_025674565.1 Synodontis membranacea
TCTGCAAACTTTATGATGTGATTTGAACTGTACTGTGCAGCACAATCATGCATCAGCAGAGTAAAAAGCAGTGGGCTGAGTACACAGCCCTGTGGGGAGCCTGTGCTCAGTCTGAGGACCCTGGAGGAGTTGTTATCTATGGCGACAGTCTGCGGTCTGTCTGTGAGGAAGTCCAGGATCCAGATATAAAGAGGGGTGTTTATACCTAGTAAGTCCAGTGTCCTTACCAGTCTTTGGGGAATGACTGTATTGAATGCTGAGCTGAAGTCAATAAACAGCATTCATAAGGGTCAGTTGAAGAGCGGATGAGATGGCGTCATCTGTGGAGCGGTTTGGTCAGTATGCGAACTGTAGCGGGTCCAGATTCTGTGGCTTCACAGTTGTGACTTCAGTATGTTTTGGAGCATGTACTTTTTACTTTCACTTGAGTAAAAACTTGAGTCAATATTTCTACTTTTACTAGACTATATTTAAACAAAGGTATGTATACTTTTACTTGAGTAAAGAATATGTGTACTTGTGACAGCTCTGGTTTTTTTTTTGTTTGTTTGTTTTTTTACCATTGTAATTGGTCATTCTTATATGTGACCCCTTTGGCTTTCCATAGCCGGAATAACTGGGTGGGGATGAATTTATTTACACGGCGAAGTAAAAAAATAACAGTGTAGTACAACACAACTCTGATGGAAAAAAGTAATTTATAACTAGAAAACATACCTTATTTCAGCCAAATTATTTCAAGCTTAATTTACTGAACTGACACTTTAATGGTTTATTGTTATATTACGTGTTGTGAGTTTACACTCTGTTTATTCGGAAAAAATGACAAGCTGAGACTTTTTTAATAACTTAAAAACACTTGATGACATGCTGTTAATGTTTATAGGAGTATAGAGAATTCTTTTCCTTACCCGTGATAACAGAAGCAGTTGAAGTGAGACACTGATCTGGACAGGTTATTTCTTTGCATGTTTCAGATCTTGATACACAGTGTTGGCAAGTCAGTGAAAGGGCTAAAGAAAAGTGAGAATAAAAATGAACAACAGAAAACCAAAAGGGAAAAAAAACGCCTTTGCATTATGCACATTAATTAAACTCTTATAATTCCTGATTTTCTGAAATGAGCTCCATGTTACCTTTGGAGAAAAGCATGCAGATGAGCAGCAGTGTGACTTGAGACTTCATTGTTGGTGTTTTTGAAGAAGATGAGAGATGAAGATGAAGATGAAACAGTCGGGTTGAAATGTGAGAAAGGTCTGAGAGAAAGCCTGGGTTTGATGTTGATGCAAAGTGGGGTGTGTCTGTATGGGGGAGGGATTTATTTCAGAAAAAAAAAAAAAAAAAAAAAAAAAAAAACGTGAGAAGGTTGTTTTTCTGAGAAGGGAGTCTCTGCAGACCACTGACTCGAGTGGGAGGATTCCAAGTACTGGAAGTGTATTACAGTGGGCAGTTTCAAAGCGTTGTTCTGATTGGCTAAAACAAACACTGGGTGGATTTCACACGGAGTAGGCAGGTTCCATTGGAGTTTCTGATGGGCAACTGGGCAGATTTCATGTTAAGTATCTGATTGGCTGTGTGATGGGACTTCTTTCAAAAAAAGAATCTTAGTCTGGAATGCATGATGGGCATGGCAGTTCTATTAGTGTACTGAATAACTAGAATCAGTTCACTAAAAAGATTCATTCAAAAGATTCGTGCACCGAATCACTGAATTACTCAGTGCTCGGTGAGTTATTCGGCCCAAGAGGCACGAGCATTCCCGGAAAGGTATTGTTAATCATTTATTCTCGCTTCTGTTTATGCATAGGGATATTCACTAGACTAAGATTCTATGCAATTTTTATGTAATCCCTGCACACTTGTTTTCAACAAGCATGTTTTTACATATTTATGCATATTTTGTATTTTGTTTGATAGGTTAAAGTAATCCGACTTCAAGAATCTGAATTACTGATATGTTTTATAAGTAAGTGTGCAAGTAAATGGAATACTGCTATATTATTTGAAACCTGTCAGTGAAATCTCTAATGTGTCAAATATTGATTTTTTCCTGGGATAAAGAAGAGCCTGACTGAGTGAAGGACACTAAGGTAAAAACAGAGCACCCTAATCAACACAGTAAAATCTGTCCATGATCCCAGGACCAGTAGGTCATGAATGATGTAATTTCCCAGGTTTAGCAAATGCAGCAACAGATATTATGTTGCTGAAAATTGCTGTCTGTATGTTAGTTTTCTAAAAAAAAAATACACATTAAACCATTATAGGCGTCATCTTCTTAACCAATAGTTCACATAAAACGCTTGAATTAATAAGACATCTAAAATATAATAAAATGGCTTCAGTTAATTATATTGATCAAGCACTCATACCATGCCAACAAGCTGTCCATAGAAAGCAAGTAACTGTTGGTAAACTTAATGGGATTTATGTTGTGTCAAAAACGTTTTCATGGGCCCAGTGTCCCTGTCCATGTGGTTTAAAAAAATTTGGGGCTCATCCCACAAAGTGATGTGTGACGTTGACCTGAGCAACACCCATGCAGAAGTAGCACAAAGAAGTGACATCCTTGTTACACAGTGTGTACACCTCAGGTCAGCAGACTATGCATGTGTTGATTAGTCCGAGGAGTTATCTGAATCCATACTGAACGAAATGGCGATGCAAAAGTCGTTTGGGGAGGCTAGAGAAAAACAGTGCCTTCAGCGGCAATATCAGGCCAAAAGTGAAGGCGCTAAGTTTAGTAGCCTGGATAATATTGGAGGGCCAGAAAACAAAATGTATTTATCAATATATGAACCATTGTGATTTATATGTGACCCCTTTGGCTTTCCATAGTCCGCCAGCTGGTATGCGTTATTGCCTTAGAAAGCCTGGGTAAAAGGGTGGGGAGGAAATTATCTACATGGCGCAGTACAAAAAGAACGGTGTAGTAAGACACAACCTCTGATATTTGGAAAAAAATGACAAGCTGAGAATTTTCAATAACTTCAAGAGAAAAGAAAAAAGTTAAACTGGACTAAATGGTATGTGTTTGTGTGGAGGGAGGGATTTATTTCAGGTATAAATAAAGCTTACTGTAAGTTTCATTTCTTAATAAGGGATGGGGCTTAACTTTGTCTTTCTTGAAAGCCACTGAATGAGTTCAAATGAGTCCCAGTTTAAAACTCTGTAGTGTTCTGCAGTGTCTGGAGCTGTTCAGGGTCCATTTATGCTTTTGTTCTATTACCGTAAGGCTGTATTAACTTCAAACGCAGCTTTAACTTGCTATTACTCTTAGCTCCTCCTCTGGTGGACAAGCACGAAGATGTGTTTTTGACAGAAACCAGTGTACAGTATTTTATAGTGATGATCAGTGGTTTCAATTCAAGCCAGAAGAGGAAACTGTCATTAGGACTGTACTGTAAGTGGATAACGTGTGCATCATCTATTTACTTTTATTTCACTTCCAAAAACACCTTGAGGAAACAATAATGAGAGTGTCTATTTTTTATTGAGTCTAAATGAAATGGACTATAAAAACAAAGCCTGAACGACTTCATTCTGTCATAACTGAACTTCTTTGTGATGTATATTCTTATTAAATAAATGTAATAAAGGATAGAATATTCCTGTGTGCCTGAAAGAAGCTTTACTTCTGTCACAAAGCTTAAAAAAAAAAAAATAATAAAATCACAGACATTTATAAAGAGCTACTGTATGTAGGTAATTAGAGCAAAGATGGAGTTTCCTCACAAGATCATAAAACATATGACCATATTAACTAATTTGGCTCCCTTAAAAAAAAAAGTCTGATGTAAAAGTTAAATTATGGCCAATGTAGTTCCTTAATATTTAAATCAAATTATATACCAGTTAAGAAACTGTTCAGCTCCTGGGATTATTACACACTCTAGACTGGTTGAAGGTGACAGGAAGGCGACAGTAACAGTAACTCAGATAAGCACTCTTTACAGTCGTGATGAGCAGAAAAGCATCGCAGAATGCACAACACAGCACATCGAACCTTTAGGTGAAACAAGCAACAAGCAGCTACAAGTGACATCAGCAGCAGATCCACATCATGTTACACTCCTGTGAAAAAGTCCAATAATGTTTTTCCAATTAAATTTCGCACAAGTTTTTGCACATTTATTGTGTACATGTAGAATCATTCACTCTGGGAAATCCTGTTTATAACCAATGATTGTTGATCCAATGATTAGAGATAAGCTCAGCATAGAGCTGCTCATCAATCCAAGGGCTGGTTTCTAGAAGTAGAGTTACTGTATTTTGGGCATTTTAGACATTTTTTTTTTTTTTTAACCCCAATTCAATAAAAGCTGGGACGCTGTGTAGCTTTTTTGGAATTGTGTCTGTATATACACCTTCAGAACACGGCACTGGTGGATTTGCCTATGACTACAGTTGATTATGTCACATTTCATATA
Organism: Synodontis membranacea; assembly: GCA_025674565.1. Taxonomy (NCBI): domain Eukaryota; kingdom Metazoa; phylum Chordata; class Actinopteri; order Siluriformes; family Mochokidae; genus Synodontis; species Synodontis membranacea. Next base: position 4,431 of record JAOVYU010008845.1, read on the forward strand.
TTACATTTTATATTTATTAACCTCCAAATAATTTTTATTTCTTTTTTTTTTTTTATAATTCACTCACATTTCTTTAGCAAAAATGATGTCTATGATGTCTTTTTTTTTTTTTTTTTTTTTTTTAAATATCTGTGGTATATAAGATTTGACAGTTTTTCCGACAGACAGGTACGTTCATTTATTTTATGAACAAAGTAAACATCTCAGCTGCAAAGCACTTGATAATCATAAAGCATTTCATGGACAGGCAAAAGAATGGCTTAAAAAACAAACAAAAAGTAAGTAAGACCTGAGTAATATCCAGTTTATTCCTGGACTTCTTAATTCATGTATAAACGTATAATGTAAACTGAGATGGCCAAGGCAGAAGCTTGGATCTGTACTCAGTTAACCATTTTTGTGCTGACTTGGACATATGCTTTGGATCATTGTTCTGTTGAAGGATCCAGTGACGACTCAGTTATTTAAAATGATCCTCCTCATTGTACGTGGGAGCAAAATAAACTAGAGTCCTTTTCCAGGTTTGTACATTGATGTCCACTTTTTTTTATTATTGGCCTAACAGTAGAAATGGGCATTTTCAGGTAAGTAGCTATTTTTTTTATAACCATTCCCTGACTTATGGTCAACATGCTTCTCCCTCATTTGGTTTGTGGGTTCTCTTATCTTTCCCATGCTGAGGGACGAGTAACGGAATTTGGCCTTTGTGTCACCTCTTATTCGTACCCCAGTTAGTCAGAAAGTCAGAGATTACAACTTAAAAGTCCCTACAGACACCAATCAACTAAAAAACATACAATCTAAATGTCCACAATAATTGACCGGGGAATTGTTGTCCAGTAGGAGAGGATGGAGGAGAGCAGAGGGACGATCATGAGAATGAAGCTCAGCGTGAAGCTCTCGGCACTGTTACACAGGTTCCCCTCACAACACTGCACATTTGTTATGCCGATTCCTGTAGTGCTTGTAAAAGAAGCAGCACAGATGATCTTGGATAGACATCCTTTTAAAACCATGGTATCGTTTTCTAGTTTAACTGAGAGAGAGAGAGAGAGAGAGAGAGAGAGAGATCATCAAAATGTAATCGGTGCACATCTCTAGTCTCAACCAAATGCCTGGTGTGATTTCTAAAAAAAAACATCAATTTAGAACACATTATACTGTATGTTCATTCTGAATAATGTATTAATATTATTATAAAAAGTCCTTAACAGAGATGAACATGTTCACCTGTTGCACTGATGCAGCGATCTTCATCTCCTTCACAGCTCACGGTTCCTGAGCAGCCGTTATCATCGCAGGTGTAACACTTTCTCCCATTAGGAGTACCCTTTGGTAAAGCTTAATACAGAAATAACATCACACAAACAGCTCACTGAGTCTCATACATCACCAAGAATTACTCCAGTAATATCCTGAACTGTAATATGGAGATAAACTACAATCTAATGCATGTTAGATTAAAGAATTTAAACATGCATTATACTCCTATTAGAAGTATCTGGTGCGCACGAGAAAAAAATATATTAAAAAAATTCACCCATGTGCCTTTAGGGGCTCCATAATACTCTATCTTAAGAACGTGTGTTTTTTTGTTTTTTTTTTACCTGGCAGTGTTTCAGTGTTGCAGAGATCAGTGTTGCAGCATTTGGTGTTGCCGGCCATTTTCATGATTCCCAGGTTTATTCTCCTGCTTGCACAATAATCTGGCGTGCCGCAAGTCTTCATAATAACATCTGACCCTGTAGAACCTATAGAGCATCACACATATCACCGTTAACACACGTTCTGCACTAATATACTGTAAAAAGTACTGAACTTGAACTTGTGCAGTAGAATACATATTTTGATTTGGACAACGGTGTATTGTGTAATTCAGGAGTAGGTAAGCATTTGATATTGCTGATAATGAACAGAAAAAAGGAAAGAACAAAAAACAAACAAAAAAAAGAAATAAAATGTAACAGTAGAAACAGCTGAACTCCTGAGATTTTATTATGTAAAGTGATTTAAAAGAAAATACAAAACGAACAAAAAAAAAAACAAAAAAACATCCATTTATGTGGCAGAAACGTCTTTTTGATGAGAATGGTTAGACTGATGGTTCAAACTGACAGGACGACCAACTCAAAAAAGTAACTCAAATAACCACTCTTTACAACCATGTAGAGCAGAAAGGCAGCTCGGTTTCAGCCGGTAATTCGGGGGGATTGCTTCAGCGGGCCGGATTGAAATGCTACCCGTGGGCCGGAGTTTGCCCAGGTCTGATCTAAAGTGAAATTTTTAGCTATATGGCAGATGCTAATAATTTTCGTCTCACTTACGAGGAGAGACTTAAACAGAAGAGAATGAAACAGAAGGGATCAGATCAACAGGAAACAGAACACAACATATATATATATATATATATATATATAAGTGTGTAGTACAACACAACCCTGATGGAAATAGTACAGCAAGGTTGTTACAAGAAAACATACATTATTTCAGTGAACACAAGCTTAATTTACCGAACTATGACACTTTAATGGTTTACTGTTTTGAAAATGAAAAGCTGAGGCTTTTTAATTACTTCAAGAGAAAGGAAAAAGTTAAACTTGGGAGTGGGAAAAAAAAACACTTAATGACATGCTGTTAATGTATATAGGAGTATAGGGAAGTATTTTCCTTACCTATGTACGTAGAAGCAGTTGTAGTGAGACACTGATATGTACAGTTTACTTCTTGGCATGTTTCAGATATCGCTGGAAGACACTGTTGGCAAGTCAGTGACAGCGCTAAAGAAAAGTGAATGTGAAAATGAAAAACAGGAAACCAAAAGAAAAACAAAAAAACTTTGCATTATGCACATTAATTAAACTCTTATAATTACTGATTTTCTGAAATGAGCTCCATGTGAGTTTCTTACCTTTGGGGAAAAGCATGGAGATGAGCAGCAGTGTGACTTGAGACTTCATTGTTGGTGTTTTTGAAGAAGATGAAGATGAAGATGAAGCAGACAGGTTGAAATGTGAGTAGGGTCTGAGACAAATCGTTCTTTTATGCTGATGCAAAATGGGGTGTGTATGGAAGGAGGGATTTATTTGTTTCAAGTTTCATTTCTTGAGAAAGGATGGGGCTTAACTTCATCTTTCTTGAAAGCCACTGAATGCGGTAAAATGAGCCCCAATTTAAAACTCTGTAGTGTTCAGCAGTGTCTGGAGATGTTCAGGGTCCATTTATGCTTTTGTTGGTAACAATTTCTATGAACCCAGTATCCATAAAGCATGTATCCAAAATGCTTATAAACTGTTCAGCCACAGCCCTACAATTCTGACTACATAATTCTTAATACATAGTCATGAGTGCACACATAAAGTGTTATAATGTTATTTTATAAGCCTTCACAGCTTAAAGTGTCACATGGTGTTATAAAGCTTCGTTGGCCTCTTGATAATGGCATTGTTGACGTATTTGTTATAAACACTTTTGTCAAATGTTGTAAATTCCCCAAATGCTCTTTAGGTACCCACATGTGTCTCCATTCTAGCTTTATTTATAAATGCTCATAAAGCTTTATTAAGAGTTAAAAGTCACTGGTACGTACTCTAGGTAAAGTGAGATGTGCACATAATAACTCATAAAAAGTTATGACATCATTACAGACAATAAGAAAAGTGGTCTGATTTTGCTGCACTCTTGGCCTGCCAGGAGAACTCTGGAACTGAAACAGAGACAGGGTTATTTATAGGGAACTCTGGAAGGCAGGCCGCCCTCTCGGCCCACCACTGGGACTGCTGAGGAAGCTCTGTGGTGCAGGCCTCCCTCCTGTCCTCATAAAACCACTCCTGAGCCTCCCCGAAGCCCGTTGGGTTGAAGATGTCTGGGTCTCCAAAGTGGGTGAGATGCTCAGCGAAGGGCCGGTCAGCCAGCGCATCATGCACCTCACCCAAAAGAGGTCCGAGGGACCGGGTTCCACCAGACTGCCCCTGAACATGCGGCATTCCCAGAGAAAGTCACCTGGGGGCAGGCTTACCCCATCGTAGGGCTCGGGCTGTCCACAGGGCCAGGTCTGCTGGAAGATGGAGGGCATGCTGATGGTAAATTCATTGGAGCCCCAGGGTGATCCCACTGCGTCCATTTAAAGGGCGAAGCTTTCTGTCACTTTTCATGCGTGGGGGCGGCGTGTGTGTGCGAATGCAAATGCAGGGATCCAGGAAGCAAAAGGGAAACTTAAGCAGATTTTATTAAAACAAAGAGGCATACGAAGGCATAAACTCAGAGTCGGTATAGCCTAGGGCAAAATGCATAAACTAAGGAATTACAACAAAGGTTAGGCAAGGTCAAATATCCAAACACAAGAACAAAGAAAGCATGTGAAAATACATGGACATGAAACAAAGGCTAAAGCTTAACAAAAGACACTGTGAGCTATACATTACACTTTGACTTTAAACATAGACTTTGGAACCTTAGGCATGAGACACCTTCACACACAGTCACCGAGCGACATCAAAGCTTCGTGCCAAAGCATGAGTCCGGGAGTCTTTAAGTAGTGTCTTTGATTAGTGCTAACACAGCACAGGTGATGCCAGCGCGTGTGCACGGAGGGCTGGGCGGAGAGCGCGGACGAGCGCGCTGCGCTCACTGCATGACACTAAGACACTTCCTCGCATGTTGAACCAAGTAACACTTTAATTGCCACATTCTTCACCAGTGCCTTCTTCATTACTGTTTGTTAAGAGTAGAAAAGTTCAATAATGTTATAAATAACATTTTTAACAACGCTTTATGTGTGCAGTCATGACTATGTATAAATAATTATGTGGTCTAATGTCAATCATTACAGGGCTTTATGAATATGTTAGCCTTTTCTTCTATTACCATAAGACTGCATTAACTTTGCTAACCTCAAGCAAAGCCTTAACTTGGTACAGCTCTTAGTTCCTCATCTAGTGGACTAGCAAAGTGTTTTTCATAGAAATCAGTTTTTTTTTATAGTGATCAGTGGTTTCAGTTCAAGCCAGAAGAGGAAACAGGAAAATTGTAATTAGGACAAAGTGTGCATCATCTACTGTATATACTTTTATTTCACTTCCATAAACATTTTGAGGAAAAAATAATGAGAGCGTCTAGTTTTTTACTGAGTCTAAATCAAATGGACTATAAAAACGAAGACGGGAAAACTATCGAGGGCACTTTTTTTGGTTTGCCTTGCAGTTTTTCAGTGGTACAGTGGTCAGTGCTGCAGGATTTATTTTCACTTTCACTTCTCCCAGATTCACGCTCCACTAACACACACACATTATTGCTACATAATGCAATGTCATAAAATCATCTAGGCTTTTTCTGGAATATGAATAATTATTCTCATCATCATTGATTGCTTTTCCCATCCTTTAAACCAGGTCAAGAAAACCTTCACCAGTGGATGTGCTTTATTCACCTACAAACGTTTTCCAATACTTGTGTAATATGGTGTGGAAATGCCGGGCCTGACAAGCTTGACTTTTTCCAACGACACAAGACTCTCAGAGGGTGGGGCAGAAACCCATAAAGCAGTGAACTAAATAATAAATACAGTAATATACCCTAAAAATGAAAGGCAAAGAAGTAACAAAAGTAGGCTAAGTAAAGTGGTTGTCATGTAGGTGATGATCGTAATGGTGGCTTTCATTACAGTGTGTCTGTCAGGATTCACGAAGCATGTGTGCGTTTAGGATACATGCGCAAAGTCAATGACTTCAATATGTATATAAACAGGCATACAATTCAGAATCGTGAGGCAAGATTAAGGTCATGCAGGCAAGGGTCAGAAACCCATCAGCAGACGGAGTCAAAAAACGAGAGCAAGGTCAAAGCAGGAGCAACATAAACATGAACAAGAAATAAGAAGAAATAAAGAATAAGGAAGAAATAATTTCTTGAACTAGAAATAAGGCTCGGCAAAAACAATGGTAGTGTTAGTTTAAAGCTTCACGCTGAAGCATGTGTTAGTGAGTCCTTATATATTGTCCATGATCAGCGATAATGCCGTGCAGCTGCCAAGAGTTACCGTTTCCGCATTTCGAAGTGCATGGATGTTGAGGGCTGGAAAAGTGCAGAAGAGTGTGCTGCGCTCATGACATGACAGAACTGGAGCAGACTCTGTGGCTTGAGCTGGAGCAGACTCTGAGGTTAGAGCTGGAGCTATAATATAGTGCCCAAAGCCCGGAGGCGGAGTGACAACTTATGTACAACAGAGGCAGAGTGACACTCCCTGATCAACTTGCAGTGATACAAGAAAACACATGGGTGTTCGCTTACCCCATCATATAATTCCAGTAGTTTACAATCATAGGTTTGCAAAAACATGGAGGGCAAGGTGTTCATAAATCCATTTGTAATCCAGGGTGATCCCGCTGCATCCATTGTGCTGGCAAAGCTTTCTGTCAGGATTCACGAGGTGTGTGTGTGTGTGTGTGTGTGTGTTTAGGATACATCCGCAGGAATCCAGATAGAAAGTGAAAGTCAATGTCTTTAATATGGATATAAACAGGCATACAAATCAGAATCGCGAGGCAAGATCAAGATCGGGTAAGGCAGGGTCGAAAACATATCAGCAGACCTGGCCTTGCTCAACAGCCCAACACTGGCATCTTGATGGTGCTGGGATTTGATTTCCAAACCTTCCAATCAGTCGCTCAGTAGCTCAATGCATTCAACCACTGTCCCTGACCTTTTATTTATTCAAACAAGTTTACATAAAGACATGACCATGAACCACATGTCCAAAAGTATGTGGACACCTGACCTGATCCCTGTATGTGCATCCCCTTACAGATCGAGTGCTTCTTTGCTTTTATAATATCCTGCAATCTTCTGGGAAGGCTTTCCTTAAGATTGTAGAACATGGCTGTTTGTACTTGTTCATCAATCTCAAAAGCATTCAATTTCAAATGGCCTGGCATGCACTCAGCATTCGGATTCATACCGAAGGTGTTCATTGGGGTTGATGTCAGGGCTCTGTGCAGGCCACTCAAGTTCTTCCACTTTTTTGCAGCCTTTCAAATCATGTCTTCATGGAGCTCGCCTTGTGCACATTCTTAGTTCCACTGAAGGGAAATCTTAATTCTACAGCATATAAAGTTGTTGGTGGAACAACAAACTTGGTGGAAACAGTTGGGGAAGATTTAAAACAGTGCACTCAAATTTCATATTATACCAACCCAGTCTTTTCAATAGTTTCAGTGGGTCACATGATGTGGAAGTTATTTGAAAAAAAAAAAAAAAATGCTCATTTCTTCCATGTTGCTGTAGAGCAGTGCATGACTTATTAATAAAAATATTATTTACAGTCTGATGGCCTGGTGTTTTCAGAGTGCAAGGATTCTCATAATTTGACAACTTCTACAATTTGTCCCTTTCCTGACACTCCTCCCTGATCAAACTTGTAGTGATGCTGGACACGGCAAGAATGTATGGCACTACTATTACCTAATCGGACATGGTGAGTGTAAAGTAATAGATGTATGTATCATTATTCATTCATTATTTCTGACGAAAACAATAGATCTCTGCGAGGACAACACAGCCGAGATTTATGTCGTACAGTATCAGACAAAGCTTTCATGACACCTTCTAATTCAATTGTTTTTCTTCATTATTTTTACTTAAAAGACACTTTATGTCTTCAAGTAATGATGGACTGTAATTTCTCTTTACTTAATTGAGCATTTCTTGACATAATATACATTACAGTTGTGGCATAGGACTGTTTACTGTATACCAGCACTTCCATGACACAACACAACTGATGATCTTCCAATAATCTGCCAAACCTTTGTTTTAGTGCTTTGTTATAGTGCAGAGGTCACTAACAGGCGGACCGCGGTCCGGGTCCGGACCCAGAATCTGTCCCACACGGACCAGGACCTACCGCTAAAA
>JAOVYU010008871.1:0-12331 GCA_025674565.1 Synodontis membranacea
TGTTTCCCGCGACATCGCGTCTCTTGAAATCTCGCGCACTGCCGCGAGTCGCCGTGAGATTCCTGTCCCTCTGACGCTCATTTTTTATTGCCCCATCTGTAACTCGGATGCATTGTCTTGTCACTCGTGTTCCGATCAGCACTGCCGTTACTGCCAATGGGTCAAAGAGCGGGGTCGAACTAACTTACCAGTCCTGCCGTCACGTAGACCAGCATGGAAAGTGGCTGTATACAGCCGTGTGACAGTGCCGCTGGAAGATGGGCAGCCTATCACACTACCAGTGCCACAATTAGACAAAGAGCAGATCAGAGCAGAGCAGCAGAGCGACCCAGTGCTTTGTAGAGTCATCGAGTGGGTGCAATCAAGCCAATGGCCGGATTATGCTGCGATTTCCCACCACGGCACCAAACTCAAGTCACTACACTCACAGTGGTCATGATTAATTTCCCATGACAGATTGTTATACTGCCGTTGGAAGTGTCCGAGTGGGAGGGGCGAACTGCTACAGCAGAACTGCTACAGGTGATGCGTTTAGTGCACGGCCCTGTAGGGACTGGACATTTTGGGGTTACTGAGGGAACGCTTTTATTGGCCGAGCTGCCACACTGACACTGAACTCTTCATGCACCGCTGTGATGTGTGTACCATGAGGAAGGGACCCATCCAGTGTTCGCACGCCCCGTTGCAAGACTTCCGAGTGGGGGCCCCCATTGAATGCGTGGGAGTGGACATACTGGGCCCATTCCCCCTCTCTGACCATGGGAATTGCTATGTACTGGTCGCTATGGATTATTTCACAAAGTGGCTGGAAGCGTACGGGGTGCCCTATCAGAGCACCATGACCACGGCAGAGGTTTTAGTGGAGGTAATGTTCAGTCATTTCAGTGCACCCGAAGAGTTGCACAGCGATCAAGGGTGGAACTTCGAGTCAGAATTATTCGCTGCTGTTTGTGAGTGCCTCGGCATCAAGAAAACACGCACCACGCCTCTTCATCTGCAATAGAACAATTCAATCGAACATTGACTATCCAGCTTGCAGTACTTACCAGTAGCCGACAACATGACTGGGATGAACACCTTCCATTAGTGCTTTGGGCTTACCGAACCGCAGTACAGGAATCTAGCCAGCTAAGCCCCGCCACACTCATGTTTAGCCAGGAGATCCGGACCCCTGTGGATTAATGTTCGGACCGCCTCCAGAACCGGAATTGCCCAAGAAACCAGGTATGGATTATTACTTCCACTCGAGAGAGAGACTTTTGAATGTGCACGAACTTGCTAGACAAGCCATTGCGGACTCTGGACTTAAGCAGCGGCACATGTACGATGCTCACGCGCAAGACAGAGACTTTGGGGTGGGAGAGCGTCTTTGGGTGTACTCTCCTAGCAGAAAAAAAGGACTGTCTCCAAAATTGATGTCACAGTGGGTGCTTATGGGCACGTTACAATATCATCAATAAACAATTATTGTTTAAGATGTTTCTAACCATTTTGTGGCCATTATAGAATTAAGCTTATCTGTTACATATAATTCAGTATAGGCATTTTATATTCATCAATTTTACTTTTTAAAATTAAAAATAATAATAATTACTCATAGCAGCAGCAAACAGAGCAAAGGGTCAGAATTTAGAAAGGTGTTGCAGAAATGTGATTATAAAAATATGAGCTGCTATTTTTGCTTTCACCACATTTTGGGAGAAAAATAATCAGTGACACAAACAGCAGTGCTGAACCGGAGGTGTTACAGATTTAACACCTGATTTATTTATTTAGTAAAAGTACACTTCCATGTAGCCAAATGCAAGGCAAATCCAATTACAACAATTATCATATTACAACAATCAAATAAAATGTATTTCAAAGATAAACCTTAGCAATAAAGGAGGTCATTGTCAAGTGCGAACACTGAAGAAATGCCCATAGTGTATGATCTTTAAACCCCCAAAGGTGGGGCACACTTGCCTCTACTTTTTGGCTAAATTTACATTGTCTTACTCACTCTAACTCTTTTACTGCCACTGTCTTTCCATCCCTTTAGATCTCTCAATTCCCTACTATGTAATCTGAAGCAGCGCCTTTCAAAAATAAAATAAGGTATTATGAAAGTAAAATAGGTAATATAAAAATACAATGTATTTTCTTATTATTTTTTCACAGTACATGCTGATCTTGGGGAATATTTCTCCTCTTATGTTAAAAAATGACTTCTGTTTCTATAGTTGGAGAGTCCAACATGAAGACTTGTTTGCAAGAAATCCAACAACTAACACACTATTTGCCAAGAAAATGTATTCAAATAGTCACAAAGCACTTCTTTTATAAGGAATCTTTTTCTGTAAGAATCTTGTCCTGACCTGTTTCTGGATGTTTTAGTACATCATGTAGATCTTCCTTTATGATTATAATATCCTGTAGTTCCTTTATAGATCCATCATTTTGAAAAAAATATGATCAAGATGCCTCTACATTTTCCTCTGGTCTCTCACTGGATTAGATTAGATCTTCCTACCAAAATCTGCTGCCTTCTAGTTACCAAGAAGTGGCAGTGATGATTTTGTGAACTTACTGCAGCTTTTGACACCATACTGTTTTCCTTGCTAGATTAAGAAATGTTGCAGGGAACAGACCTCTCTTGGTTCAGGTCTTATTTGACTGATCATTATCAGTTTGTTGAGGTGACTCCTCCACACATAGTAAGGTACAGTTTGGTGTTCCGCAATGTTTGGTTTTAGGCCCACTGCTTTTTCTGTATATAAGCTTCCTTAGGGTAAAGTGATTTGTAATCATAGTATTAGCTTCCATTTATGAATGATAAGACAGAAGTACTTGTACTAGGACCAAATGCAGTGAGAAATAAGTTTTCTGATTACACCTACTAAGATCAAAAGGTGCAGACTATTTGTTGGTACCTAACAAACTGAATGCTACAGCATGAAGCAGATCTTTCTCCTATCAAGTTTCACCATGTATGCAACAACCTCCCAATTAGTGTTCAGGACTCAGATACAGTCTCAATGTTTAAGCCTAGGCTGAAAACATTTGTGTAGTTAACATTTGTTTAGTTAAAGAAGCAGACCTGTAATGTTCAAGGAGTGTTTGAATGCTGGTGGCCCCCACTCTCACGTGTTCACACAGGTTGACGGTTGAGTGGCTCCCTGCTCTATGTCCTCACATCGGTGTTACTTCTGAATCTCAGATTAAGTTATGTTGTCATAGTTAGCCTAGCCGGTGACCATACAGACAGTTATAGAAGTGCACAACATAACACTGACAGGTGAAGTGAATAACACTGATTATCTCTTTATCATAGCACCTTTTGGTGGATGGGATATATTAGGCAGGAAGTGAACATTTTGTGATCAAATTTGATAGAAGTAGTAAAATGGGCAAGCTTAAGGATTTGAGCGAGATTGATAAGGGCAAAATTGTGATGGCTAGATGACTGGGTCAGAGCATCTCCAAAACTAAACTGTTCTAGGGTGTTCCCGGTCTGCAGTGGTCAGTATGTACCAAAAGTGGTCCAAGGAAGGAACAGTGAACCAGCATCTCATTGAAGCATGTGGGGAGTGAAGCCTGTGTGGTCCAATCCAACTGAAAATTGTGCATGCAGTATGTTGTATCTGATTACTGACACATGGCTTTTCCACACTAAAGACAACCTGATATGTGCTGTGCTGAAATATGAGAACAATGGGCCAGCATTTGGTTTTGTTTAGATAAGAAGACTAGAATCTATGGAAAAATGAAAAGAAAATGGAAATCAGTCTGTGCATTTGTACAAGTTGTAATCTTTTGCTATTAGCTCTGCAATGTGATACTCTTTCTGACCGGTGACAATGAATGTGTTGCTTAGGTGCAGTGGTGGAAAAAGTACTGAAAAAATGTAATTAAGTAAAAGTATCTTTACTTTGCTTAAATTCTACTCAAGTAAAAGTAAAAGTACCCATCTAAAAATATACTTGAGTAAAAGTAAAAAAGTACTTAATTTAAAATTTACTTTGAGTAAAAGTTACTTAGTTGCTTTCAATTACTTGAGTAAAAAAGGACTAGTCATAAATCCAATCCAGCACTAGCTGTTTTTATTCAACGTTTCGGCGGTATAATGTACAGTACAAACTATGTTCTGACCACCCGATAAAACAATCGCGGACCATTGTATTTATATGGCAGAGCGATCGCCGAAGGGGGGGGGGGTGGACTTTCCGCGGCACACCTCATGATTTCTTACGGCACACAGGTTGGGAAACACTGGGCTACTCTACTTACCGCCATATGCTTTCGCAGATTTGATGTGGGAGTTTTGAAAGCTGGCAACTCTGTCCAGTGGGGCAGGCACATTTTGCATTGCGTGATAAAGTTATTGCCTTGTTTGTGTTTGAACACACAGAGCTGTCTGAGATATGGCCACGGATTTCCTTTGCATTCCGATTCATCTCTTCCATGGGAATTCAATGTCTCTTCATGTTCTAGCCAATTCTCAACCTCCTCCATTACCTCCACCTTTTGCTCGGCACCAGCCATCATCCAACAAGAACACAGTGGGAATGCCGCGCGTGAATACCTGCGCAATTTCCTTTCAGTTCTGGCGTTTTTTTTCCCTCCTCCGCATTTAATTTTTTTACTCAGTAACGGGGGCGGTTTCCAATGTAGCGAAGTAAAATATTTGGGTAAAAATGTACTTGAGTAAAAGTAAAATTACCTATTTCAAAAACTACTTAAAAAATTACAAATTACTCACAAAACTACTCAATTACAGTAATGTGAGTAAATGTAATTTGTTACTTTCCACCTCTGCTTAGGTGACATACCTTTTTCTATGTAAAACAGGATACTTTGTTTTTATATTTGTAGAGTCCAAAGTCAAGGATTGTTTTACACCTTACTCAAACACTGGAGAAGAGTGATACTTTTTATTTGCCAAGAAAATGTATTCAAATAATCACCATTTGGATTCTCATTGTAAAGTGTGTAAGAATCTAGCCCTGCCCTGTTTCTGACTTTAAATACATCATGTAGAACTTCCTTGTTGACTATAATACTTCATAGTTCCTTTGTAGATTCATCATTTTGAAACTATTTTAACATGCGCCTCTACATTTCCCTCTGGTTTCCCATTGGTTTAGATTTAATCTCACCTCCCAGAATTGCTGCTTCATCGTTACCAAGAAGAGGCATTGATGACTTTATAGCCATGATAATATTGTGCATGCTGAATGTTGTACCTGATTATTGGCACATGGCTGTTCCACATTAAAGGCAACCTGATGAATTCATTCATTTCTTTTCTGTGTTGAAATTTGAGAACAACTGATCAGCATTTAGTTTTGTTTAAATAAGGACTCTGGACTCAAGGGGAATGGCAATATAATATGAAAATCACTCTGCGTCACATGTTGTAATGTTTATAGGATTAAGAGGACAGGTTAAGTAAAATCTTTTTAGAGAGTTGTGTTCAATCAGTGACAATCTAAAACGAAGCTTCTGAACAAACACCAGCCTTCAGAATTCTACAGTACATTACAGGTACTTTTTAATTTTCAGTGCTTATTATTAATAGAATCAACTGAAAATTAAACATTCAGTTAACAAACCAATTATAAGCAATTAAAAAGTAACATTAATTAAAATGTAATGTTTAATGAATAAAGAACTAGTGTAGAATGTTGAGTAATTTAAGAAAGCAATTTTATATATTGCATTAATATTACATAAATCTTCTATAGAATGGTTTTAATTTTTTTTTTTAATTAATTTCAGTAAATCCCCTCTGCTCTGCTTTTTCACTGAATTCCCACTGCTCTGCCTTTTACCAACTTGCTTCATTAACATACATTTTAATTCATCCTTATATATTAACTAAAATGATATTTTTAAAGAAATATGTATTACGGAACTTTAAAGTGTTATCAAAATTTAATTGTGACTGAAATGTATGTACAGTATCTTACTTGGTGTGATAAATATTAGTTCTACCATATAACATGTCCATATTATTACGAGCAGTATTGTAAATGGTATTTTATGCAGGTTTATATTAGAAGAAATACCATCTTTGAAAACAGGCTAGGACCAGTGTGTGAACAGTGTGATCAGTGTGTGCTGCTTGAAAACTACTGAGAAAGCAATAAAATAAGTGATGGACAGATGCTTTAAAACAACATTTTCAGCTCCTTTAGGCTGTTGTGGGCTGTGCAGGGAAGGCTGTGCTGTCGGCCTCAGCCATTAGCTGGTTCGTTAAGACCACCTCTGTGGCCTATAGAATATGCTGCACTGGCCACTTCATCAGTCCCTGATATGATCCATGCTGTCACCCCAATGTCATTGGTTCTCCTGGATTTAACCTTAACCTGATTTAACATGTTCTGGATAAGCTCCATGGTTCGGTTTAGCATGACATTAATATTAGTCCTCAGGCTCAGGTGTTTGTGATTTGACATGGTGTGTGATGTTACTATATGCAATGGCTGATGAGTACTGTAGTCATTAACTTGACAACTGATAGCAATGATGTAAAGCTTGATTTGATAATCATTTGCAAACATGCACATATAAATCACTTTGTATTTGATACGTGCATACTTTAATGTTGTTTCTCAGCTTTCCATCCATCATGAAGCTGAATCTTTTTCTTCTTCAGTGTCTCCCTGGTGAGAACATTTTTCTAAAAGACTTTTTGTTAATCAACCATGTAGTTTATAAAATGATCATTAATATTACACCAATTAATATTACATTGCATATCTAAACCTATTTCTAAATCATTTTTACTAAACTCTGTAAAATTCCCAAAACATAATGTTATTAGACTATCTAATAAAAAGAAATATTAGTGAATACAAAAATATACTGTAGTTAAATATGTATGCTTTTTTATGTCAAAAAATTTTCAATAACTTTATATTACTGTGATTTCATTTCATGTCTCTATTAATTTATCCATCCATTAATTATACTGCTTTTCTATCAGAGCTGAGAATAAGCTGGAGCCAATTCCAGCTGATATTGGTACATCCTAGACAGGTCAACAGTCTATTACAAAGCCAACACAAAGCCAACACAGGGATGAATCATTAAGTCTCGTGGGCAGTTTACCCAATTAACCTAATTAACCTGTGACTCTGACGGATAAGCCGTATAAATAATGGATGAATAGATATTCGCCTCACTGGGTTTATTTTTAGAACTTACTGAACTAATGTACATAAGTTTTGTAATCATATGTACCTAGAAATCATTTAATGTGAAATTATATCATTACAAATTACAAATAACTTTGAAATGAAAGATATAACATTTAGTTTAGAAAATTTGTGAAGAAAATAATAAACCTGAATTGGCAGGCTTTTAGATGAGATGTCGCTGATAAAATGCACATATTTTGCCTGTCGCAGTCACCCAACACAACTATTCACTTGTCCAGCAGAGGTCGCAACTGCCTTGAGTTTTAGGCTGCTATAGTTTCTAACCAGATTATACTCTGCTCTAACAGAGTATATTACATTGCACTTATGGATCCTTTATAAAACTGTGACCTAAGACTGTTCTAGAGTTTTTTTATTATTATTATTAATTTGGAAGTAATTCTTAAAAAAAAAAAAAAAATAGAGGGATTATTGCATGAGATCTTCCTTGCACCGCTCAATCACCAAATGCCTCCATTTGGATAAGTTCATGTCCTGCTAGCACATATGGACAATTGAACTATACCATTCTATTGAAATAACCGACCTTCCAAATATACATGAGTTTCTGGTATGATGTCTGCTTGAGAAGATAAATCAGCCATTTACAGTATGTGTAATTCACCAAGGCAACATACAGCTAATCCTGCTTAACAGACAGCTTCATAAATGCACATGAAATGTTAGCTAACTCAGAGCTGAACTTTTGGAAACTAACCACGGGGCAAAATGCTTTGATTAAATGTTAGATTGCAATTCATACTGTTAGAGATTGTTGTGCATTAGCACATTAGCATGCACACGTGCACTTTATGATGTCTGATAATTGATTCCAGTAACCTATAAAACCCATTGTTAACATTTGTTTGGATGTAAAATTCACCATTATTATCTCTGAAAATTAAAGAACCACTATTAAAAAGCCTATTAGTCATTTATAACCTCTATCCATTTTTTGATGTGTTTGATGATTTTTGAAAGAAAACAAGGCACAATTAAATCTCTGACTTGCTGTCATTGAACTGAACAGCAGGATTAGACTGTTTATTATACATGTCTGATTCTTTAATCTAGCCATTAGAAATATCTCTAGGTAAAGTTTACTTTGTGTTTCATAAAATAAAATATCACCAACAGGGCTCATTTCAGTTGCGGTATCCATCCTGCAAACCATCCTTCACAAATATGACCTGATTATGACAACGATGACATGGCCTGATGCACAGAATTACTGCAGGGTGAAGTACACTGACCTGGCAGTAATCATAACTAATACTAATTAAGATTAAAGACAGTAGTAACAAGAAAAAGTCTGACATCTTCTGCTTGATTTCATGGCACTGCTTAAAATGCCTCTATTCCACTTTTGGTTTCATGGACTTGTAAGCAAATGAGAGGCATGCAGTCATTTAAGAAAATTTTCACAAATCATGCTGTTAATTAAAGACGGGTTTGCGAGTCGTGGATAAATCCATTGTTGATTTTAGAAGCATTGTGTATAGTTTTGAGGTAATATTTCTCAATTTTCCGATTTCGGAAAATTCATGTTTCATTCCACATTTCATGTGAGTGAATAAACTACTTCAGCAGTAGCATTCACCAGGGCATTAATTATGTCACCCTTACTTAAGATTTCAATCATTCATTGCCATCAATGTTTTCAGTTTCTATTTCTTGTACCTATAAGCATTGCTTTCACATAATATAGTCAATAAACAATATTAAATACAATTTTGTTACATTTCTCTAGTTTTTATGGTATTACATGGTATTAATTATGATCTGTTACTATAAATTCAGTATACATATTATATATTCAACCATAACTTTGCATCAGCACTTCAAAACTGTCTTCATATGAGCAGAAACAGAGCAAAGGATCAGAAATTAGAAAGTGTTATGCCTTTTTTACACTACACATCTGAAAGTCATCGGCTTGACTGAATGTTCACACATACAACCTTGAGACTCCCAATCACAAGTCAGACAGTTGTGTATTGTGAACAGAGCCGCAACAGGGGGTCACCAACTACACAATCTTTCAGCATGATTGGTCCATCTCATCTACAAAAGAACATTCTCTCATTAAAAGTTATGCGGAAACTGATACAAGAAAGGACTTGACCTCACGAGAAACTGGAGTTTCAAAATGAACATCCAACAAAACAAGTGCGGTGATTTATTTGCACGATGATCAGTTCTGACAAAAACACACACACAAAAAAATATGAAAGTAGAGGCATGGGTACTCCTGCCAAAGCCCTATTAAATTTTGCTCGTTTTCTCGAGTCCACCAGTGAAACAGCCATGCTCTCCATCATGTTTTTTTTTTTTTTTTTTTTTTTTTGTGCTCTGTGAGCTGAGTTGAGCAGAGCAGAGCAGAGCCGAGCTGATGTCTCCTGCCTCTTTGCTCATGTCCTGTACGCTTATTGGCTGTAGCCACTGGCCCAGATATTTAACAGGGTAGATATCTGGTCAGATTTGTCAACTATTTGGAGAGCTTGTTTGATCATGTCTTTGTAGTGTTCACATATAGCGATTGTTGATCAATCTAATGTGGAGTTGCTCCCAAGGGCGTTTGTCGGCAACCTGACAGCGACTTAAAAACAGCCTTAAAATCATGTAGTGTGCAAAAGGCTTAAGTGTCTTTCAGCAGTCTTTCAGCTGCTCCTGTTAGGGGACGCCACAGTGGATCATCCATCGTCCACATGTGTGTTTTGGCACAGGTATTCCATCCCTTCCTGAAGCATCCCTTACAATTTATCTTGGCTTGGGACTGGCACTAAGACCACACTAACTTGTGCATCCTACTGGCTGAGACCATTCATGCTCACATTCATATCTAAGGTCAATTTAGAGTAGTCAGTTGACATTATCCAGATGTCTTTGGACTGTGGGAGGAAACCAGAGTACCTAAAGGAAATCTACACAAGCATGGGGTAAACATGCAAACTTCCTTTATTGCTTAGGTTTACTTTTTTTTTTTTTTTTACTGTAATACTTACTTTGACCACAAGCTGGCAGTGGAAATACAGGCAACACTAACATATGCAGTGAACAGGAGGTGCTACAGGTCAAAACACTAGACTTGTCAAGTTCTTATAAAGATACTTTGATGTAGCCACATGTAGTGAATCTCCTAAGAAGATCCAAAGATCAAATTGTGATACTGAAGTTAGTGGCTGACCATATGATGAGGTTATCACACAGATGACCATGATACTGAACAAGCTTTGTTTTCAGATCTTTTGGACGTTGCTTTGAGGATCCCATGCTGTCACTCTTCAGGGGACAGTCAAAGCGAAGCACAACTTATCATTGGCCACCTTAAATACCTTTTCTCATGATTGAACTCACCTGTATATGAAGTTCAAGGCTTAACGAGCTAATCCAACCAATCTGGTGTTGCAAGTATTCAGTATTGAGCAGTTGCATGCATTCAAATCAGTAAAATTACAAGGGTACACAAATTTCTGCACAGCCATTTTTTTCACATTTGATTTAATTTCATACAAAAACAATGAAATAAAACGTATATGACTGTTATCTTTTTTGTTGAAAATAGAGTAAATTATTATGCATTATTAGACTGTCTTAAATAATGCAAGTAATCAGTGTATTTATCATAATAAACCAATGAGGAAAAAGAAGTGATAATAATTACAAGAGGGAGTGTGAAGCCTCACCCAACATGCGACGAAACCGGAAGTGTCTCAGGGGAATTCTTAAGGTGACAGACATACACACTCAGACATACCCATGCAGACTCATCTCTCCTTAGTGTTAGAACTCTGGCGAGTCCGAGCATTAGGGAGGAGAGGCGGACATGACACATATGGCAGGAGGGCTTGGACAGGGTTGCCCCATTCATTTCTATAACTTTTCCAAAACTTTTCCAGTACCATTAGAAATTTTTTTTTTAAAACTGTGAGCGAGCGAACGGGAGGGATGGGGTGGGGGTGTGGGGGGTATGTGGAAGCAGAGTTAGTGTGGTGAGCGAGCGAGTGGGCGGGGCAAAGCGCAGTTAGTGCATTGCAGAGCGAAGCAGGAAACAGGAAACAAAAATAAATTTCCAAAACTTTTCTAAAACTTTTCCTCTCTGTCCAAGAATTCCAAAACTTTTCCAGGGCCTGAAAAAATTATTTCTAAATTCCAAACTTTTCCAGGTTTTCCATGACCGCGGCAACCCTGTTCGGAGAGCGTTCAATAATATAATGTAATGTAAAGATCCTGTTCCTATGACAGTAGATCCTGCCAACTACACCAGTTTGTGGTGGAAGCGAGGGCTACGGATCAGCAATGTAAGTAAGAAAATGCATGCCTACTCCACCTAGGGAATTTCACCCCAGGAAGTATTACCCCCCCTCCCCCCATATACATAGAGTCCATACATCAAGGGAGTTCAGAGACCGTTATAAAGCTTAAAAGTAAAGCAGTATAGAATTTGAAAAATTAAATGTGGAATAACAAAGCACCAACTGTCTTTAGGACTGATATTCCAGCATACAAAGGAATACAGTGTTAAGAGTTGACTTTTCCCTTCCAATTCTGTAATTCCATCAATTGGGCTATCAATTACAAACAAGTTTCAACCAATCAGATAGCTGGCCTTAGCATGGAAAAAAACATGTTATTCAAAAACTCAGTGTGCACTGTCCCCTTTCTTCTAATCAACTTTCAGAACAGTAAAGAATACATACATCAACTCTGTCCATTAACAGTTGCAATCACTACCTTTGCAGACATTCTCAGAACGTTCAGGACAGAAAGAACTTATATAAAACTGAGCAACACTTGAAATCACTGTCAGAAAAACAGACACAAAATGCAAACAAATTGTTTGTGCTGGACAAAAGCACAAATAACACTGGCACACTCACGCTAAAAGTTTCTTGTGGAGAGACTGAACCTTTGGTGACATTTTAAGGATGTCAAGCTCAAGAAACAGCTTCTGAAATACTTCAAACATATATTTTAGTTTCAGTGGGTAACTTAAGTTGACGGCATAGATGACACCCATGAGCAGGAGGCAAGCATTTGTCGCACTTCCGCAGTCCTCCAGAATTTCTCTCCCCTCAATGATGACTGACACCTTCACGGGATCTTGGTTTTCCTGTGCCACATTGGGATGGATGACGATGATCTTC
>JAOVYU010009311.1:0-12308 GCA_025674565.1 Synodontis membranacea
GTCAAAAGTTGTTTTTTGTAAAAGCTCTGATAGTAGTGCAGCTGCACATCACAGGTTTATATTATATTAATGCGCCTCTCCTAATATATATAACGTCATGTCACAGCCCTTGTTCGCTCAAGCATGCCTTCCACATGCACACACACTCACCTGCCCGGAAACAGCACACAATCACAGAGACACTATTTAAAGACTCTCTCAAACATGCTTCAGTGCAAAGCTACGATGCCGTCTTCTGACTCTTGTGTGATAGTATCAGTTTTCTCAGTTCTGGTTTGAAATCTATGATTACAGTTTGAGCTTAAAGTCTGCTTAAAACAAGACGTTTATAGCCAAGTTCAAGTTGGATGTATAGCCTCTTCATGCCAAAGGTCTGGTTCACAGTCTGTGTAATGTTTCATCTCAAAGTTTAACATTTAAAGTCCTAGTTTCATGTTCTATGTATAATGCCATGTTGTCATTCGTCTGGGTTTAAGCCTATCTTCACTGTTTAATCACCAATGTTTAGTGTTTCTTCTATAAAGTCTGTGTTTAACATCTCCTTATTAACAGTCTGGGTTAAAGTCCCAGATCTAAGTTCAAACTTTACACTCAATGTCCTCTTGTCGAAGTTCCGTATCAGCTCCTTCAAACTCAATGTTTAGTGTTCTAGGCATAAGTCTATGTTTAACCGTTTATGTTCTAAGTCTGTGTTTAATGCCCTAGTTTGAGTTTATGTTCAATTCACACCATCATTGTTGTCCCTGCCTAGCCTTTGTTTTCTCAGTCTGACTTTGCATGTCTTTTTACTCCCCGGTTTTCGTTGCTTTATGGACATTGGACTATTTTAATATAACTTTCAGTTTGCCTTTCGTTTTGACTTCTGTGTGTCCCTTTTCCAAATAAATTCCTGTTTAAGTTTCACTCTAAGAATCCCTGCATTTGCATCCAGCACCACACACCTTCCATAACTTTCCTAGTAATGTATATATACAGGGACGTGTTATATTAAAAGGAAAAACATGCAATGTCAAAAATAAACACATGAACACATGAATGTATTGAAATGTAAAACCCACCTTTGCAAATTTGCGGCTCTTTGACATTGTGTTAACTGTCACAATGAGGTCATGAGCGTAAAGCTGTAACAGAAAACAACAGATTATTTCATGTTTGAGTGTTATGGTCTTTGGACACGAAATATACTTAGGTTAGTATTTTTGCATTTTCCTCTCATGTATTCGTCATGCCCCGGTATATAAGGTTTATACAGTTAATGAGCCTAAAGAATCTAACAACCTTCTCACCAAACTGCTGCTGCCAGTTCCTTCACACTTTATTCAGAAAGCAGATCTACAGTAGAGAAACCAGGGCTAGACTGTTTTTAGGCAACTTTTTCTTTCACTAACCATTACTTCTCTTAGTACAAAACATTTTTAATTTCTCAGGGAGGTGGATTTTAGAATGAGTACAAAATGTATTAAACTTACTGTGGTTTGAGGAAACTGGAAGACCCCAAGATCTCCATTGCCCGTTAAGTAGACAAAGATAGAATCATCTTCAGTACTGAAAGAGAACACAGTGTTCTTGTCATATTATGTTATCGAAAGTTCATAAAACAAGTTAGTTCCTGTTCTCATTTAGCTATATACAGTACAGTCCTCCCCTTACTAGCTTATCTTATTTTCTCTTTAAGTTAATAAGTTAATAAGCTCATTGATATTGAGAAATTATAAGCCATAAACTCCTCTGTCCTCACACTGGAGACTCCTTCCATAAATTTCTTACAGTAACCTACGATTCACAGCTGCACTACTGTCAGAGCTGCTGTTATAGAAAATTAATCAACACCTTCTGACCAATCAGAACTCAACAGCGTTGTGGTTTAAGCTGAGTCAAATTTGAGGAAAAACTCAATTCCTGATTGAACACCTTTAGAACAGAGTAGACTAAAATATCACCTGAATTCAATGTGGAATTGGTGAATAAAGTTGATCAAGATGGTTTCTACCTTTGTATTACTTTTTTTGGCCCTGGATCTCCACTCAGTACAGCCAGAAAGTTTTCAGCTGATACATCCTGATAATGGATCATTAAAAACGATTAATTCCACTGAATTAATCCAGCACATAAATAACTCAAATCAGTGTGTTCAGTTATTGTGTGTTACAGAACACAGTACCTCTCCAGTGTAGTCCTTTAGAACCCCAGGGTAAACATTTTTACCATTTGGTACATTTATTATGTTTCCAGGAGTGGGATTTCTGCACAAAAATATGATAAGTAATATATAAGCTGTAATGAGAATAATACTTTCACTTCATCATATTCCATCCATTCATTTTCTGTACTGCTTATTACAGGTCATGGGAGAAACTGGAGCCAATCCCGACTGACTTGGGGGTAAGAAAGAGGGGCAAGAGGTGGGGTACACCCGGGGCAAGTTGGCAATCTATTGCAGGGCTAACACAGAGACAGACATTTACACCTAGGGGCAATTTAGAGCAGGTTAAAATAGGATGAACTCTGTAATACTCACTCTTTATTATCAGCGATATCATCGTACATCATCACCACAATCTGTTCATCCGGAATGCCATTGCGGTGTGCAATCTGGTAAGCGTGACACACGTTGGCCTGTAACAGGAATGATAAATTTAGACTAATATGTGTGTATGTGCTTTAAAAAACTACTTTGCTGGGCTTTAAATGTAAAACAGTTAGTATTCATAAAATGTTTTATACTGTGTATATATTGGTATATTCCTATATTCCTAAATATTGAATTGATTGTAAACAGTGTCTAACAGTAAAACGAAATCAAGCAACTGACTTTAACATTCTCACCTGGTGTCTGTAGTTAGCCCATGTATTAGATCCCGCTGCCAGGAGAACCCACTGTTTGCCCTTCCTACCACTCATATCGACTACAAAGCAGAAAATCTATTTATTAGAATTATAAAATCCCAGTCAATAAAACTGTGATTTCTTGTTTAAATTGTACATTTTTAAGTTGATCGGAGTGTGTAGGAACTTTCACGCTGTAATCCGTGACTTCCTGATTAACAGAGATACAAATATGAGGTGAGACAGAGACCAAATTCCCTTCAACATGGGAAAGATTAGAGAACACACAAATAAAATGAAGGAGAAGTGTGTTGAAGTCATACTGTGGAATGCACAGTGCATTTATAAAACAAAGCATAAAAGTATAGTATGTGCTTTATTAAAAAGAAATATATATATATTTTTTGGGAATATACCGTAGCAGTAAGTCTACTGTGGCAAGAAATATAAGCTCACTCTTTCCACTTGACTGATAAATCTAGTAATCTGGAACTTTGTGCTTCACTGATTTTACATGTATGTTACTGACTTTTTTAGTGAAAAAAAAATAATAAATAATAATAAATGTTTGGGAATTCTTGTGTTATGAGAAAACAGTAATCTTTATCACACCACCACATCACTAAGTATTTTAAAGTGGCATCAACACTGTTTTTTACTTTACATAATACAATATGAAAGCTTTACACATCTATAATTTCTTTAAAATTAAATTACTGCATTCAATTAAATAATCTCCTTTTAATTTGATTACTGGAGCTACAAAGTAGAAACGTGTTGATTCTTACCTCTCTTCTCTCCAGTGACTGCTTCAGATCAGTGTTAGATTGAATGAGTGAACAGAACAGGCACATCGAGTGGTTTTATAGCCAGCAAAATGTCAGTTCCATATAATCTCCTGAGTTGGGATTCACAGGAAATGCCCTTTTCTCTAAATCATCATTCTTCATTAAATTCACCTTCACATTCTCCTAACTTTTTAGTGTAATTATTAACACTGTGTGTTAAAGGTGTGTGTTTGAGAGTCAACAATAAAGTCAGGTTAGATATGAAGCTCACAGTATTTCACAATATTTGATATCTTTGGGTAACAAAGATAGATGGGTAGAAATAAAAAACACTGACATATTAATTCATGTTTGCCACAAACTCCCCCAGAAGGAACCATCAAACAAATGAATGAATCAATAATGAACAAATCAAAGGATATTTTTTGAGATTACTACAAATACACAAAACAATCCCATAACAAATATTGCATCAATAATGAACATTATTCCCTGTAATCTCTACTATACTCTTTCCTAATTTGGTTGGTTCAGGAAAAAATTAATAATGAAATAGTCAAAATGAATCACACTAGGCTTACTATAGGTACTGTATATTACTATAGATTATATATATATATACTGTACAGTGCCATCCACAATTATTGGCACCCCTTATAAAGATTAGAAAAAGGGTTAGAAAAAATCCACCTTCTAGTGAAGGAGCTTAATCTCACACAGAAAAAATGAGAAATCCAGCCTTTATTTGAAAAACAATTATTCAGAGAAAAAGAAATCCATCAATAATTTTCAACAAATACACATGTGTCACAATTATTGGCACCCCTGACAGAAGCTTGATTCTGTGCTCAGCTAACCATTTTTGTCCTTCTGGCAGATCCAGTGATGATCCAATTTTAGTTCCCTGACAGAGGAAGCCGGAGTTTGATTTAAAATGTCCTGGAATTTCATGGAGTCCCTGATGCCATGTACTCTAACAAGGTGTCCAGGACCTTTGGTGAAAAAAAAAAAAAAACCTTATGTGTTTGTAGCCAAAAATCTCAATTTTTGTTTCATCCCACCACAGAACATTGTTCCAGTCATTTGTAGATGCGTTGTGCAAACTCCAGAACTACGTTTGTGGTTGACTGACAAATATAAGGCTTTTGTCTGGCATAAAAATCTTGGTGTTCACCAAACCACTTATGGCGGACTCCCCAAACACATGGAAGAAGGTTCTCTGGTTAGATGAGCCTGAAATGTAACTTACTGGCCATCATGGTAAACTCTATATGTGGTGCGAATCCAACACATCCCAACACCACAAGAAAAAAAAAACTCCACTTTTATTCCAAGTTGTAATGCAGCAAAACAGGAAAAACAAAAAAGGATTGTTATGAGTTTATGAAATGAATTTTCATAGTGAACATTAAATAACTTTGCTTTTGTTTGCTTTTAAGGTCTATGGTTATAGGTCTATGTTAATTTTTTTTTATCTTTGACTTTCTTTCTCTATGTTAAAGGTGGTTTAGGTTTTGCACATGCCTTCTGTTAAGAACATTTATGGAATAGGTTGATTTAGAGCTTATGTTCCTGGGTCATTTATAAAGATGTAATTCTTCTGCTTTGGTACATACTTTGCTTCCTCCCTTCACCCTTCTTCTCATATATACCACTCCACTTCAATTCTATTGGTTAAAAGCTGAAGAAGCTTCAAACATATGGGGGTCAGCATGCTCCTGGCTCATTACTGCTAAAGTTATATCTAAAGCTCTAACAAACTCTTTAGTAGACAGTTGAGAATCACCTAGCATGCTCGGGATCCCATTTCTGTACTGTTACAGTAACTCTGTTGATTATAAAGCTGAGTGAACTGCATCTAAAGAGTTTATCCAAGATAGATCAACTCTGAAACTGAAACATACACATGAAAATAAAGCCAAACATGCTACAATATCATTCACTCAGGATAAACCCACAACAACTCAGTCCACACCAAGCTTCTCACACTAAAATGAACACAATCAACAAGGTTTAGTAGGCTTGAGTCATGTTCCTCTCACCATAACTGATACAATTGGATTAATCACATATAGCACCAATCAGATTTGCTCTATAAGCCCAAGAAAGGCTTCCAGGTCTTTCTCCTGGCAGAATCTTCAATGAAAGACAAATTTAACTCACATCTAACATACGTCAAATGACTTCTCCAATTTAATAAGTGAGGTCAGGGAAATGATCCTGAATGGACCATTGGACCAAGCTGCAACCCTAAGAAGCAACAGTTACCCCAGAACACACTGGTGGACAGCAGTCGTGAGAAGTTAAAGAAGGAGACCTTCAGAATAATGCTCATGGAGGGAGGGTTTAGCATAGAAGGAGTTTGTCTAGACCAGGGAAAGACATTTGGGTGGCCAAATCTCATGCCTTGGGGTTTAAAGAGTTAGGAGATATCTAGTGGCAGTGAAAGGCGTTAGAGTGAGACAGATAATGAAAATTAACTAGTTACATCAGGCCAAAATGTCCCACTTGGGGTTTGTAAAGATCATGCACTTCAATCATTTTTCTGTGTTCACTATCGAGACTGGCCTTCTTTATTGCTTAGGTTTACCTTTTAATAAGCTGGTTATATAAAGGCTGGAAGTATATATCCTTCTTATATATATACACATCATGGACATTAATGTCACGGCAATATTGGGTTTTTTTTTTTTTTGAACTGTTGTCTTTCTGGGGAAAAGTGATTGTACAACATACATCTTTAATAGATAAAAACAAGAATTTGTTGATTAAGTTTAAATTTATTTTCGGATTTAGAAATCAACACAGGGTGAAAATTATACAATCAGCACACATAATATTTGGTTAAATGTCCCTTAGCAAGTTCCCTCTTGAACAGACGCCTTTGTTCACCATCAACAAGCTTCTGGCAGAATTCTGGTTGGATATTTGACCACTTTTCTTCGAATAATTGATAGAGTTCAAATAAATTGGTGTTTTCCGGTATGGACCTGACTTTTAATCACAGTCCATATATTTTTGATAGTGTTGAGATCAGGACTTTTTCTCCTGCTTTATCCATTTCCACAATTAGCTCCGATTGGGGGTTTGGGGTCATTTTCCTGTTGGACACCCAATTGTATTCAAGTTTCAACCATCTAGCTGATGGACTGAGGTTCTGCTGAAGAATTCTGAGGTTCTTTATTATTCCATCCACTTTGTGCAATGCAGCAGTTCCACTGGAAGCAAAACAGCTCCAGATCATGATGCTACCACCACCATGCTTAACAGCTGCTACAGTGTTCCTCTGTTCCTATTATATTTACAATATTTATTGTATTATATATATTTATTGTATTGTATATATTGTATTGTATATATGTAGCACCCCTAGGCCTCTCTCCTGACACTAAAGGGCGCTCCTGGGTTCTTGTAACTAATCCCAGGTATTTTATATTAATTTAAAGAACTTCTGGTCTGTTGGTAGTACTTTCAATGCCTGGTGTAAATAAAGCAACAATTTCAACTCCTAACAATGTGTACTTACTTTTTTCCCTTTAGCAGCATGAACTAAACACTATATTCACATAAAATAATTCCCTACTATGAACCATATTATCAACATATTATGAATAGAATCACCACAAATCACATATTATAAATGTAAATCAAAATATATATTTGTACTCAGAGAATTATGAAGTTTTAGAGAAAATAAATAAAATAAAATAATTCTTGCAGTGTAGAAATACCACAAAGGAGTTACCAATCTGTATAATAAAAAAATGTTCAAAGAAGATAAATACAGTGCCTGATGCACTCTCCAATAACCAAAATATAACTCAATATTTCCTTAAGACTCTTAAACCAATTTTCTAACTAATAACACATTGACATAACATAAAATATTGGGCCCACACACACTCATTCACAACCCAACCCTAACTGTGTCACGGAGTGCCGGCCGGACCTCGGCCACGCCCCCCCGCCGACTCGCCTGCTCTCAGCGTGCGCCGCGCTGCGAGCGGACGAAACATCTCCTCGAATCTCCAGACCGTCTACCTTCTCGTCTCCTTCTCCTCTGCCATTGGACTATTTCTTCCGCCTTCACAAGTGTTCGTGTTTATTTCAGTGCTCACCTGTGGAGCGTTTAGTTTAGTCACGCCGTGTGTTACCGGCGCTGTTTTATTTCCGGGTTTTTTCCTGAACCATATGCCTGTGTTTGCCTTCCTGATTACCTCAATTGTGTACTATTTGCAGCGCTTAATAAATCTCACGTTTTGTTCTCACGTCCGCCTCTCTCTGTGATCTAACGCGATTGTGTCCGCACCCCTTTCATCTCACACACACGCACACATGCACATTGTCACTCTGCACTCGTGTGCGTGACAGAATGCCAAGCCCGAAGAAAAAGGACACAGCGAGATCACCACGTACGAGAGACGGCTTCATTCGCGTCATGCCGTCCCTCCTCCATCAGAAATGGAGCTGCCCAACACCTGAGCCTTACGATGGCGTGAGCGCCTTCCCAGATCTCTTCCTTCAGCAAAGCCGGCGATACTGGGAGAGCCTCCTCGATCCCAAGCCGTCTGAGTACATGAAGGTGCGCTGCATGGTGCGCTGGCTCACAGGCCCGGCGCGGCCATTTGCAGAGTACCTCACAGCCATCGACCACCCGGACTCGTGGAATGTCGAGGTCTTCGGCATGGCACTGGAGGAGTTCTTTCTCGACAACGGCTACGAGGCTATCCAGGATCTGGACTCGGATCACACCTCAGAGCTCCAGGAGAGGCCCACGATGGAGGCTGCCGTTCCTGAACCTCCTCCTCTCTCAGAGTCAGCAGCCCGCTCTCTTTTCAGCTTTCTCTGTCCCAACTCTTACCATTCCAACCTCCCCTTCTCCAACCATATCTCTCTCTCCAACTCCATCTCTCTGTCCATCTCCAATGCCATCTCCAGCCCCACTCTACCCCAACATCGCCTCTAACTCCAACTCTTCCTCCATCCTCTCATCTTCCTCCATCTCCCACTCCATCCCTTCCTCCAACTCCATCTTACTCTCCAACCCTATCTCCTCCTCTCTCTCTCTCTTCTCCTCTAACTCCAATCCCTACTCCTTCTCCTCCTCCATCTCCAGCCCTATCTCTCCTTCCTCCTCCCTCTCTCTCCCGATCTCCGCTGCCATTTCTAACGCCCTTTCCATCTCCTCGTCCAGCTCCTCCAGTATCTCAATCTCCTTTTCCCACCTCGTCTCCTCCTCTATCTCCTCCTCCATCCAGGACTCCTCTTCCAGCCTTGTCTCCTCCATCGCTCCACCCGTCCCTCCCTCCATCCCGAAAACCATCTCCATCTCCTTCTCTCCCTCCAGCTCTCCCTCCATCTCCTCCTCTTTCATCTCTCCCTCTAACTCCATTTTTCCATCCATCTTTGCCTCCAAATCAACCTCCTTTCCCAACCTCATCTTCTCCTCTGTCTCCCCCTCCGTCTCCTCCTCCATTTCTCCCTCCGCCTCTGGCCTCAGTCCCTCTTCCATCTCCTCCATCTCATTCTCCAACTCAATCTCCAGTTCTTCCACCAGCTCCTCCTCCATCGCTAATTCAATCTCGCCCTCCATCTCTTTCCCCATCTCTAATTCCTACTCTTCCTCCAACTCTCCTGGCAACTCTACAAGCAACTCTGTCTCCGACACCGTCTCTGACACCAAACGGAGACCCCAGTCTAAGTCTGAGCTCTAGGTTTCCGAGCTGCCTCCAGTGGTGAAGATGGAGACAGCCACCTCTAAGCTCACTCCCGTGCCCAGAATAGAGGCGATCGCTCTGGAGCTCCTTCCTAAGCCTACAGTCAAGGCTGCAGCTCCAGAGCCCCCTCTAGCAGCATGAACGGAGGCCACGGTTCTAGAGCACCCCCCGGTGGCCAAAGAAAAAGCCACTGCTCCAGAGTGCTTCCCAGTGGTCAAAGAAAAAGCCACTGCTCCAGTCTTAGCCTTCTCCTCCTCTCTAAGTTCCGTCTCAGCCTCCTCCTCCTCTCTGAGTCCCGTCTCAGGCTCCTCCTCCTCTCTGAGTCCCTTCTCAGGCTCCTCCTCCTCTCTGAGTTCCATCTCAGGCTCCTCCTCCTCTCTGAGTTCCGTCTCAATTTCCCTCTCAGCCTCTCCCTCGAGCTCGCCCTCAGCCTCTCCCTCGAGCTCGCCCTCAGCCTCTCTCTCGAGCTCGCCCTCAGCCTCTCTCCTGAGCTCGCCCTCAGCCTCTCTCCTGAGCTCGCCCTCAGCTCCCCTCTCGAGCTCGCCCTCAGCTCCACCACTCTTTCTCTCGAGCTCGCCTCCAGCCTCTCTCTCGAGCTTGCCTCATCTCTCCTCCTTGAGCTCTCCTTCATGCTCTCCTCTCTTCCTTCAGCTTCTCTCTTGGGCCCCTCCTCCCCCTCTTTCTCCAGCTTTTCCAGGTCCCGGCACTGACACCACAGCCTTCTCCAGCCGCGAAGCCTGGCAAGGCGTCCCCCACGGCCTCTGATCCTGCCCTCTATATGGCCACGACGGGCGTTCCTGGCCCTACACCACCGCTGGGACTCAAAACCGCCCGGGTCCGCTCCCAGGAGAAGCCGCAGCCCACGGGCCCGGCGCCGCCAGATACTACCTCCGTTGGGCGCTCTGGGGATAGTGCCCTGGAAGGGGGGTACTGTCACGGAGCGCCGGCTGGACCTCGGCCACGCCCCCCCACTGACTCGCCTGCTCTCAGTGTGCGCCGCGCTGTGAGCGGACGAGACACACCCGCGCCTCATCTGGGCTCATCAGAGCTCGGACAAGAGGTGCACGACGCCGGGCGGTGCTTGGCATTTGTGTGTCTTTAGACTGTGGATTGTCGCCCGCCTTCACCAACTCTGTGTCATCTCCTTGAATCTCCAGACCGTCTACCTTCTCGTCTCCTTCTCCTCTGCCATTGGACTATTTCTTCAGCCTTCGTAAGCGCTCGTGTGTATTTCAGTGCTCACCTGTGGAGCGTTTAGTTTAGTCACGATGTGTGTTACCGGCGCCGTTTTATTTCTGGGTTTTTTCCCGAACCATATGCCTATGTTTGCCTTCCTGATTACCTCAGTTGTGTACTATTTGCAGTGCTTAATAAATCTCACGTTTTTTTATCACGTCCGCCTCTCTCTGTGATCTAACGGGATTGTGTCCGCACCCCTTTCATCTCACACACACGCGCACATCGTCACTCTGCACTCATGTGCGTGACAAACTGGCAAAACCCTGAAACTGTACGTTGCAGGCCTGGTGATGCTCGGGTGCGATGTGGCCACAAACAAACGACCGCTTCACTCCTGAAGGAGCCTAAAACAAAATAACAGTCACGGTACCTTAGCCCAACAAAGTCTCGAACTGGATGGCGATCAGAACAACACTTCACGAATCAGTCCTCTCCTGCCATGACACTCTGCCCTCGTGGATTGAATATTTGCAATATTTCAAACCATAAAGTTGGTCCCGTTTTACATGGTGACAACCGGAACAATCTTCTCAGATGACTTGAATCACAAAGTAAGCAAAATGTCTCTCAGACAATACGTTAGTCACGTATCAGATTACTCTCCTCACGAACAGGGACGGAGCGAACAACCCAGTCCTCACAGCTCAGCTTCTTCTTCCTCGCGCCTTTTTTTTTCTCACTCGCGCATGCTTTCCCTTAACTCTTGACATCTACGTCACAGTTTAACGCATACAAAGGTAATAAAATCAATCAAAGGATCTCCCGAACATCAGAATACTGCATACATTATACATGTCACTGCACCCATGGAGTCACGTAAACAATATCAATTGTACATAAAAAAAAACATTCCAAATATGAACCTCGTGTAAGTAGAACTCCATTACCCAGAATTCCCTGATTCCCTTAAAGGAAAAGAACTTATTTCTGTCTTAGATAAACATGTTCCTTTTCTAATACATCTTATCAGCTACTAAATCCTGAGAGAACATCGCAGCCTTACTGGGTAATCCTATACTATAGGCAACTAGATACAATATTAATCTCTTAACATTCAATTTCTTTAAATGTTTTAACTCACTGTGCTACATATATGCACTGTTGTATGTATATATTTGTATATTTATATATATATATATATATTTGTATATATTTGTATATATATATTTATATTTTTGTATATATATATATATTTACTATATAGGTTTATATAGTAACTGTAACTCAGCTTTATCAAACACACACACTGTGTGTGTGTGTGTGTGTGTGTGTGTTTGATAAAACTGAGTTACAGTTACTATATAAACCTGTGATTTGTAACTTAGCTGTAGTTGGTTTCTGTATTGTTAGATTTATTATAATTAAATGTCATAATGATCACTGCAGATGGTCCTGTTCTTGTGGCTGTTCAAAAAGGCAACTGATGTCATCTGGAGGACAAAATCACATAGACTAATATGGATCCAATAACTTTAGACAAATGATAAATGTGCCTGATCAAGTCAAGTCAAGTCAAGTCAACTTTTATTGTCGATTTTGCCATATGTACCGGACATACAGAGAATTGAAATTGTGTTACTCTCAGACCCAAGGTGCATACACGTAACATTAAATACAAAAGGTACAATTTGAAAATGCAAATAAATACAATTATACTGTACTGAAAATGCAAATAAATACAATTATACATATAATGTATAAGAATACGGTGCAAAAAGAGCATGATTGTAGTAAAGTG
>JAOVYU010009395.1:0-12304 GCA_025674565.1 Synodontis membranacea
GAGCAGATCAACATTATACAGTATGCAAATAATGTTACAGTTAAAAATGTAAGCTAGATAGAAATAAACAAATGTACATACACTATGCACACGTGACTATTAGTTCAAGCCCAGAAGCATTTTATTCACTTTTACAATGTGATTAACAATACAGTTACATTTGAGCGTATGTGATTCTACAATACAAGCTGTGTTATGAGCAAAATTTCAAGTTGGCTTGAAATTTTGAAAACAGATTAAAAAAAAGACAAAGGCTGTAGTTTTAAGACTACTTGCAAAGTTCAAAAACAGTCAAAAGGTTTGACAGCACAATGGCTAATGAGAAGAATCCAGGGAGTAACTGCAGGGTGTTACAGATGCCGATGTAAGCAATCAGAAGACATCTACTTTTACATCCTAGTGTGAGCAGCACTTTGTACAGTGGATGAAGGCAAACATTCTTAAGGGTCAGTGCAAATAATTTTTTTCTTTTTTAGATTTCCCCCCAGTTGTTTTCTGAATGCCACCAGACAGCCCTCCCCATCATAAGACAACTATGACTAAGGGAGGGTAAAGGCTACCACGTGGTGTTGTAACACACTCAGAGGACAACGCTATCTGCCTCTTTCTCTATGCATGAGCTTACAAGCCATGATTGGCTAGTGTCACTGTAATTGACAGGGGAGAGAGAGAGTGCACCACCCCTCCCTCCCTGAGACCAAATGCCGATTTTGCCCTCTTGAGCTCCTGGCCACAGGTGACTAAGGCATTAATGGGATTGGAAAAGTGAAGTGAATGTGATTCATTGTCATTATTGACACACCACAGCACACAGTGCACAACAACAAAATTGGTCCTCTGCATTTATCCCATATGTGAAATCGTCACACACAGCAGGGGGCAGCTATTTTTAGCACCCGGGGAGCAGTGCTTGGGGGCGGCAACTGGCTCAAGGTACCCCAGTGGAACCTTGCTGGTCGTGGGATTCGAACCTGCAATCTTTCGATTATAGGCGAGCTTCCCTAAACATTAGGCCACCATTTACCAATACAAAAAATACCAATTTTTTGTATAATATTAATAATACTAGAGAAACATCAGCAGTTAAAACTATGTCGGTTAGATTAAGAAATTGAGCATCTAATAGAGCCCTGTACAGAGTGCTGATCATGACTTTTTTTTTTTAGTGGTTTAATTGATCATTTACAATGCAATTTGTCAAGCTCAAGAGGACAATGCATGAAGAACTGTTGCACCTGGCCAAACTTATCCCAAGAAAGCTCCAGTGATTTGAGAATAACTTGTACATAAGCATTTGTTATCCAAAGGTCAAATTCAATTATACCTACATGGCTCATCCTTACTGAATTCACTGTTAAATTATTAATAATACATATGATATCTGCCAAGACATCCAAAGAAACAACATCCAGACTTCCTGATGTCAGTGGAAACCTTGGTGATTTCTTTTTTTGTATGTTATACTACTATGTCATCACAAACAGGAGAACTCATAAGTTCAAAAATGAAGTTCAGAAGCACTGAACTTCATTCTGCTGATGGTCAATAAAACCAAATCCTAGCTATAGTCCTCCATTCAGTCAAACAATAATACACTCTCTGCAGAACATCTCCCTGTTTTTTAAGAAAACCTATTAATTTATTATAAATGTTCCACACTGCAGCCATTTC
Source organism: Synodontis membranacea (assembly GCA_025674565.1). Lineage (NCBI taxonomy): Eukaryota > Metazoa > Chordata > Actinopteri > Siluriformes > Mochokidae > Synodontis > Synodontis membranacea. The sequence goes on from JAOVYU010009395.1 coordinate 1,672, forward strand.
TAATTATGCATATTCCACACTGTAATATACAATAAACCATGCTGAAGAAAATAAATGAAAAGAAAGAGAATAAAGAAAACAGTTCTGGACATCCCATGGTATTAACTTGATCTTGTCTCACAGAATTAATATTTAAATTAGAAGAACCTGATGTCTGCTTCACTCACTGATTCTGCTTTCTATAAAACACCCCCCCCCCTGGCTTTTTCTGTTCATCAAATGTCCATATGCAGTCGTCCACAACAAAAATAGACAGAGAGTTCTAAAACATTTTCTCAAACTAAAACATTTTCACAAACATATTCTCTAACAATGTCAGAACGCTGTACTGCTTTAGCTTTAATTCTCTGTAATCCTTAAAATAAGTTAGTTAGTATCAAGCTCAAGTAAGCATCAGACAACAGTGAGTTGTGGAATGAAGATAAAGATACCATGAAATTAAAAAAAAAAACAGAACAAAGTAACAAAAAAGAGTGATAAAATACAATAAAAAACATCATAAAATACATATAATATAGGTGCGAATTAAGTGCTATGTCTAAACAGATGCATTTTAAAACCTTTTAAAGCAGGGTTTTTTTTTTTCCTTAGGTTTTGGCCTTCAGTCCACATTAAAACCAGTAAAATACAATGTAATGAAACATTGCTCTTACATTTTGAAAAGTTGCTTTTAAATTTTACATGCTTTTTGAATAGGTGCATTAAATTGAGATGTTTGGTTGAGTCTTGAGTCATGTAGCTCCTTCTATGATGAAGACAAATCTTGTTTTCACATTTTGCCTCTTGACTTTCTTTGTCCTGTTATGATACATCAGCATTAGCTCCAGCAGAATTATCATGTTTGATTGAAGATTCATTTTCCTTTGGTGCACTTTGACTTCCATCTGGTTTAGTAAGTGAGTGAGTGAGTAGATAAGTAAGTAAATAAAGGCATGCTACTACTTATGTGATTCATTTTTGACTACAGTCTTCTGACTACAGTTAAACTGTCATTATTTGAGCATGCACACAATTTTATCAGATACAGTATGCATTCTCCAATGGAAAAAAAAAATGGAAGCATTACCGTTTAAGTGTACCTCTTCACCTAAACAATGTGGGAAAAAAAAGTTATGTCATAATTAATTGAATTAATAAGTGCAGAGTTAATAAGCTTAACAAATGATGGCTTATTACAAATTCTGGTTTGAGAAAAGGTTGATTGAAACTTCTCTGCATTTGCACGCATGTATAACTGTGATGCAGAGCAAGGAATTATGGATAAGCGACAAGCAAGTCACACAAGCAATAGAGAAGCATGCCAATATGCACCCCTCCAAAATTTCAGTGTGTTGTGGGATTATGCAGTGCTGTGTGTCAGGCAAATGGCATCTAGTTAATCAGGAAGTTTATCCAACTTCAGTCTCTGTACCTTTTTCTAGTCCAGGGGTACTTTACTAATACCAGCCCCCTAATATAATAAACAAATTCAATTGGACAAATTCTAGGAAATTTAATTTAATTTAATTTTATAAAAAAAGAATTTAAAAAAATTCAAACATATGAGAGTTTCCTTTTTCTGATAAACACATACAGATTGCTTACTTTTGCAACAGGTTACTCAAAGTCAGGCATAAACAATAATTAATTGGTCAACTGAATAAGGAAGGATGCAACATGGTTGGTCATTTTGACTTTATGCACTCTCTCTCTCTCTCTCAATCATTTCTGCCAACCTGCTCAAGCCCCCAAGTCAAAAAAAACTAACCGACCAGCACTAACTTTGTTAAGGAAATAAGGAAAGACATGTAAAGGAAGGCATATTTTGGCATAATGTTGGCACAAATAATCTACAAATAAAGTCTAAACAACTCAGTCACATCTAGTCCATTACCACTGCTTTCTATTCTCTCTACTATAATTTATTTTTTATTCCAAATTTATACCAACTAGTTACTCCTCCCCATCTCACAACAGCTAACAACCAATTTGAGATGAGACAATAATTTTTAAACTACTGATCATTCCTCGTCACAGCACAGCTGAACACAGCATTTGCTACCCCTTTTACATTTGCATTGATGTCATTTTTCAGACACTCAACCACTCAATCATTTTAACCACTGAGCTACAACTGCCCTTTGCTCTGAGCAGAAACGGACACAACCCTTCTGAAACAGAAAAAGCACAAACAATACATACGTAAAAATACAGCAGTTTTGCAGCAGTTTACTTACACACAGCCAAGTTCAGATTTATCCAAGAAGTCAAGCTGGGAAAGTTAACAAAATTATTATAGATGGTTATGTACCAACCCAGATTCCCCTCCAAAAAGTCGGGATTGTATATAAAATGTAAATAAAAACAGAACGCATTGAGTTCCAAATCAATTCTTTCTGACCTATATGCACTCTAGTTATTGCTCGGTTTATTTGATTCTGCACACATGAAATGCCGGTTTTGCTGTTTTTATATCAGTAATTAATTTCTTTCCGGTTCAATAAATTGATGCATGATGCTTCCGAAGTCAATGGGTAATAGTGTTAAATAATTTTGATCTCAATATTTACCAAAATAATTATGACTAAGATTTTTGGTAGAATCAAACAGACCTAATATTTACAAAGATTTGCCAATTAAAATGATTAAAATGTATAACTGTGTTGCAGAGCAAAGAAAGGAATTATATATGAGCAACAAACAAGCAGAGAAGCAAATATATATTAAAAAAATTCTCTTCCGGCCAGGTTCATCTATCTTAAACTGCACACAAACTCATGAAAAAAACCTTGATCTGACAGAAAATAATAGGACTACAATCAGTGCTTTCTAGACAAAAAAAAAACTAAGATGCAGGAATGCTAACTAAAAAGAATGCGGTCATCTTGACTTGGTGTTCTCTCTCTCTCTGTTTTGTGAACATTACTGCCATCCTGCTCAAGCCCTCAATCAAAATCCAACCAGCACTAACTTTTTTGTTAAGGAAATAAGGCAAGACATGTATGGGAAGGCATATACCGATCAGGCATAACTTTATGACCCATTACAGGTGAGGTGAATAACACCGATTATCTCTTCATCATGGCACCTGTTAGTGGAAGGGATATATTAGGCAGCAAGTGAACACTGTGCCCTCAAAGTTGATGTGTTAGAAGTAGGAAAAAAGTAGCAAGGATTTGAGCGAGTTTGACAAGGGCCAAAGAGCATCTTTGAGACAAGAGCATCACCAAAACTGCAACTCTTGTGGGGTGTTCCCGGTCTGCAGTGGTCAGTATCTATCAAAAGTGGTCCAAGGAAGAAACAGTGGTGAACCAGCGACAAGGTCATGTGCGGCCAAGGCTCATTGTTGCATGAGGGGCGTGAAGGCTGGTCTGTGTGGTCCTATCCAGCAGACGAGCTACTGTAGCTCAAATTACTGAAGTTAACGTTGGTTCTGATACGAAGGTGTCAGAATACACAGTGCATCGCAGTTTGTCGCATATGGGGCTGCACAACCGCAGACCAGTCAGGGTGCCTACGCTGACCCATGTCCACCACTGAAACCACCATGAGCATCAGAACTGGACCACACAGCAATGGAAGAAGGTGGCCTGGTCTGATGAATTAAAATTTTCTTTAACATCACGTGGATGGCCGGGTGCGTGTGGGTCGCTTACCTGGGGAACACATGGCACCAGAATGCACTGTGGGAAGAAGGCAAGCCGACGGAGGCAGTGTGACGCATTGGGCAATGTTCTGCTGGGAAGCCTTGGGTCCTGCCATCCATGTGGATGTTACTTTGACATGTACCACCTACCTAAGCATTGTTGCAGACCATGTATACCCTTTCATGGAAATGGTATTCCCTGATGGCTGCGGCCTTTTTCAGCAGGATAATGCGCCCTGCCGCAAAGCAAAAATGGTTCAGGAATGGTTTGAGGAGCACAACAACAAGTTTGAGGTGTTGACTTGGCCTCCAAATTCCCCAGATCTCAATCCAATCGAGCATCTGTGGGATGTGCAGGGCAAACAAGTCCGATTCATGGAGGTCAACTTACAGGACTTAAGGCATCTGCTGCTAACATCTTGGTGCCAGATACCACAGCACACCTTCAGGGGTCTAGTGGAGTCTATGCCTCGACAGTTCAGGGCTATTTTGGCAGCAAAGGGGGGGACCAACACAATATTAAGCAGGTGGTCATAATGTTATGCCTGATCGGTGAATTTTAGCATAATGTTGGCACAAATGATCCATAACTGAAGTCTAAGCACCTCAATCACATTTAGTAATTTACTACTTCTTTCGATTCTCCCTACTATCATTTATGTTTTTACTGCAAATTCACATCAACTAGTTATTCCTCCCCATCTCACAACAGCTAACAACCAAGGATGGTGAGCCAATCATTTTTAAACTACTGATCATTCTACAGCACAGCACAGCTAAACACTTGGAGAACAACATTTGCTGCCCCTGTTACATTTACGTCATTTTTCAGACATGCATAACCAGAGCAACTTACATACATCTCATTTAAACAACTGAACAGTTGAGGGTTAAGGGCCTTGCTCAAGTGCTCAGCAGCAATGGCAGCCTATCAGTGCTGGAATTTGAACTCACTCGCTTCTGATCAACAGCCCATCATCTTACGCACCGGAGCTACAACTGCCTTCTGGTTTATTACACATTTGTACAGTATAAATAAGGCCTAAGTATGATATAGCTGTATCACTCACCACAAATATCAGGAGCACCTACAGACGAATACACTAAAGAACCACAAACAATACATAAGTAAAAATCCAGCATCTTTGCAGCAGTTTACTCACACACAGATTAGATGGTGATGGGACAGTACAGGCTGACTTACAGAACATGTTTCATATGACTCATTTCTTTAATATCCTCACTTTTTTATTTTTTACTTTAAAGTTGCTTTTTTTTTTTAAACATTACCACAAGTACACCTTAATTAGTTGCTTTACAACACAAAATGTAAGAAAACATAAGCAAATGAACAACTGTATTGCAGCTACAGAAAACAAAATAGACTATAGGCATCCAATCACAGCGTTACAGCTCAAAATGCATCTATATATTCATTCAGACGTCAGACGTCACTTGTTGAAGCGTTAGCTAAAGGTATGCCGTATGACAGAAAAAGCAAGCGGTGGATTGAGATAACCAAAGCCGTAACATATAGAAAATTTGTAATGTCAGAGATGTAGCCTACTTAAGTGCTGAATTCATTATGTTCATGTGTGAAACAGTTTCTATACTGGTAATACCGCAGTGCAAGCCAAACTGCACTTGTTATTTCTCAATACTTGAATTGAGAATCTCAGTATATCTAGTATATATCTGTATATCAGAAAAATCTCAGTATATCTACCTGTATGTACCGGGGTACTGTGTGATGCCATTATTAATGCAAGTTGCAGTTTTGTTTTTTATGTTTATGGCTTATTTCAAAGTCCATATTAATGTACTTTCCTTAATGATGGTTCAGGTACAAGTTGCACTTCTTTATTTGGTGAATACTTGAATACTGGGTAAAGCACCTGGGCTGGAAGCAATAGTATTATTGCTGGAAGTTGCACATTATTGCTATTTATGATTATTGTCATTACTTATTTGTTTTAGATATTTGGGACTTCTTCAGTCAGTGCAATACAACCATTGACAAGCAGCCCTTGCTACTGATTTAGATAAGTTTGGAAATTCACCTATAGTTTTGATGTTGTCTGAAAAATATGTTCAATAAAAGGTTCTACCTTTTCATTGCAACTGTCATGCCATTCCTTCACTACTTTAGTGCCATCCTCTGAAAACTGACTATGACTGTGGGCTATGCAAACCTGTATTACATGTAATACTAATGTGGAAATGTTTTTTTATAGGGTACTCAGTCTTAGCCACTCTACTGCAGTAATTCTTCTCACAATCAATGTGGTTAACACGTCATGCATGGGGAGAAAAAAACGCCAAAAACCGTGAAACCGATATAATTTTGAAAAAATAAAAAGTGATATAGAATTTTGGTCAAACCGCCCAGCTCTACCTAATATATAAGATGTCTAAAGCAGAGGCGAGACACTGCTAACACAACAAACCTACCACACTATGGGCGTTTTCACAATTTGGTTTTCAGTAAGCTAATGATATTAATGGTCATATCATGATAATGATCATTTATCGATATATCACTCAGTCCTAGTTGCTACAGTTGCTAAAAAGAACTCTGGAATGAAACAAAGAACAGCTAATATAAAATTCTCTTTCACACTAGTCATACATTCATTCAGAGTTCTAAGCCATAAAAGGCTCAGTCATTAAAGTACATGTCTTCCCAGATCACGCAATCTACTCTTCGAAGGATATCACTGATGTCACTACTTTTTTTCAACAAACTAAACACATTTTCATTTAGCTCAGTGCACTTGTGGGCGTTACCATGAAATATTATTGTTTCACCTAGAGAATGTGGAAAAAAAATAGTTATAAGTTAACATAAGTCATATTTAATGGAATTAGTATGTGCAGAGTTAAAAAGCTTAACAAATGATTGCTTATAACAAATTCTGGTTTGAGAAAAGGCTGATTTAAATTTCTGTGTAGTTGCACGTATGTATAACTGGGCTGCAGAGCAAAGACAGGGATTATGGATAAACAACAAACAAGCAGAGAAGCAAATATATCTATAAAATTTCTCTTCCGGCCAAGTAGACAAAAAAAAAAAAAAAAACTACCAAGATGCAGGAATGTTAACTAAAAAAAATAGTTGTCATCTTGACTTTGTGCTCTCTCTCTCTCTCTCTCTCTCTCTCTCTCTCTCTCTCTCTGTTTTGTGATCATTTCTGCCATCTTGTTCAAGCCCTCAAGTTAAAATCTGACCAGAACTAACTTTTTTGTTAAGAAAAAAAGGCAAGACATATAAGGGAAGGCATATTTTAGCATAATGTTGGCACAAATTATCCATAAAGTCTAAACAACTTGATCACATTGACAAGATGTCATTTTTCAGACACTCTTATCCAGAGCAACTTACATATATCTCATTTATACAACTGAGCAGTTGAGAGTTAAGGGCCTTGCTCAGGGGCTCAGCAATGGCAGCTTTTCAGTGCTGGGATTTGAACTCAATAGCTTTTTATCAACAGCCCATCATCTTACGCACTGAGCTACAACTGCAATTTGCTCTGAGCAGAGACTGACACAATCCTTCCCACCCAGACAACTGGACAATTATGCTCTCTAGGTATCCTGATCTGGCTCTGCTGGCTGAGGCATCATCAGGATGAGCTCTCAATGATGGAACAGATGCTCTGTTGATGCGTTACTGAGGAGCCCTGAGGGCAAACAGTTTTCTTCTTCTGTGCCTTATGGTTTATTAAATAAGTAAACACAGAAGTATAAATCAAGCCAAAGTATAATAAATAGAGTTGCATCACCTACCAGTTACAGTTGCAGTTGCACTTGAAGACTTAAAACCTGAAAAACCACAAACAATACATACATAAAATTCCAGCAGCTTTGCCACAGTTTACATACACACAGCTCAAAGTTCAGATTTATCCAAGAGACCAAGCTGGGAAAGTTAACTAAATTATTTTACATGGTGATGGGATAGTACAGGCTGACTTATGGAACATGTTTCATAGGACTCATTTCTTTAATATCTTCACTTTTTTTTTTTACTTTAAAGTTGCTATTTTTAAACATTACCACAAGTGCACCTTAATTAGTTGCTTTAAAACACAAAGTGTAGAAAAACATAAGCAAATGATCAATTGTATTGCAGCTAGAGAAAACAAAATAGACTACAGGCATCCAATTGCAGCACTACAGCTCAAAATGTATTTATATTTATTTTGGAGAATGCCATGAAGAAGCTAGTATTTAGGAACTTGGTCTCATTACAGCTTGATATCATTCAGTCTGAAAAAACATACACTATGTAGTTTTTAACACTCTCTGCCATAAGCAGTGCTAGCTAAGATTCATAGTTAGTCTACAGCAGACCTGGGCAAACTACGGCCCGCGGGCCACATCCGGCCCGCGTAGTGATTCATAAATCGAAATACCCCCAACACCCCCCCCCCGAGAATTGTCGGCGAAAAAATAAATTCGGTACGGTTGGTTCCGCCCCCATTAGAGATTGTTGGCGACAATATACAATTAGTACCAAGACAAAAACATCCCGAAATAAGGCCAAAGTATGATAGAGTTGCGTCACTCACATGGACAGACACGATCAGCTGCAGCCCTAAACCCTGAAAAAGCACAAAAAATACACACATAAAAATCCAGCAGTTTTGCAGCAGTTTACTTACACACAGCCAAGTTCAAATTTATTCAAAAGACCAAGCTGGGAAAGTTAACAAAATTTATTTTACATGGTGATGGGATAATACAGGCTGACTTATACACCATGTTTCATAGGACTCATTTGTTTAATATCTTAATTATTTTTTTTTTTTTAACTTTCAAGTTGCTATTTTTAACAATTACAAGTACACCTTAATTCATTGCTTTAAAACACAAGGTGTACGAAAACATAAGCAAATAAACAAAATAGACTATAGGCATCCAATTACAGCTCAAAATGTATTTATATTTATTTTGGAGAATGCTGTGAAGAAGCTAGTATTTAGGAACTAGGTCTCATTAACCCTCTCGAGGCAGGCGTTGCTGATTTGCAACAGTTAAACAGATTTTTCCTGTTACTAAAACTTAATTTGAGCCTGAAAGGGTTTTAAAGCTTGATATCATTCAGTCTGAAAAAAAAAAATAAAAAATACACTATGTTGTTTTTAACACTCTCTGCCATGAGCGGTGCTAGCTAAGATTCGCATTTAGTCTACAGTATTTAATATTTAGCTAATTATTTAAGACAGCAATGAAATAGCAATGGAGCCCAAATTGATGTGAAACAGGATTCGAGTGAATCAGGTGAACCAGAAAATTTATTTCAATATTATGCAAGTTGGTTAATATGCAAACCAATTAATATAACGTACGATTTAATATGAGGACACCTAATTAACCAGGTGATTTTTATCTACCCTTTAAGGTAGGGATGGGCAAGAGAAAGCTAATTATATGAATGGTCTGTGAATGATAATTTATCGATATATTGCACAGTCCTAGTTGCTACAAAGAACTTTGTAATGAAACCAAGAACAGATAATATGAAATTCTCTTTTACACTAGTTATACCTTCATTCACAGTTAAAAGAATAGAAGGCTCAGTCATTAAAGTATATGTCTTCCCAGATTACACAACCCACTCTTAGTAGAAGGATAACACTGATATTACTACTTTTTCCAACAATATATTTTAATAAACAACAAAGTTTTTCATTCATCTCAGTGCACTTGCAGATCAATTCAGCAACGGTAACCACAAACTACAACTTTAAAAGCATCTTTTAAGAAATTATTTTTACTATTATCATCATCACATAAGCCTAATCATTAATGCATTTTTAAAAGTATAGATGGTTCATTTCATGTCTCAGACAAAAATATTAATTTTTAAATGAAACTCAAAATGGACATTTCAAATCTCTTTATGTGTTCTGTGAGAAAATGCAGTTTATGTGCAAAGTAAAAGTAGTGCATGTGCGAGAGTTTTTTGTGTATTTTTAAGGTCAAAGTAGTACAAGTGTGAGCTTTTTTGTGGTGTATGTGCAAACTTTCTTGATATATGACCTAAATAGCACCTCATAGAAAATCGTTCCTACTGCCATAAACTGAATTAATGTCTTTATATTTCAGGCCAATTTCAAAATGAAATTCTATGAAACTCTCACTCCACTGTTGTGGTTTCCTTGTTGTCAATTGACCGCCAAGTGCACAGAGCGGAGTAGGATAAGAGTTACACTTCATATAACTGTTATGCTGCTCACTTAAAATAAAAATCAGCCACAAGTCGCTCTCATCTTAAAGAGAATTCAAATAATGCAATAAGCTTTGAAAGGGTTTGCAGTACAATCATTCTATCTGGGATAATGGCTTTTTGGCAGAAGTCAAAACAAAATTATAAAACCCTTCAGTTCCATAAATCATTTTAATTTGTAAATAATAAAATGAATAGTAAACAATTCTTATGCCATGCAATATAAACTGTCAACAGTTTGGTTAACTAAAGCTTTGGTGCAAAAAAAACAAACAAACAACAACAAAAAAAAAAACTACTGGTTGCTAAGTAAAATAAAGGGCAAAAAAAAAGGTTTAGCATGAGGCTTCATTTCACAAACAAAACAAAAAGTATATCAGTACCATACAAGGTTTGCAGAACTGCATTAAACACACATTTTATTACTGAGTACTTTCTGGAAACTACCATACCCCATTTTATCTTTATCAAGATGACACCAGCCAATATACAAATAAAAGCCAGAATAGGAACAACAATGGCAGCAGCATCAACAGCACCACCGTCATTTGCAGGTGTATTATCTGCAAAAATAGCAATCACAAAGAAATACTGAAATAGTTTCATAAAATTGAGATTTCATATACTTAAATGTCATAACAGAGAACTGCCTTGTGTTGAACAGAATATTTCTTACTTCTCATTGTATATGTAACAATGACAATAAACAGAACTAAACTTAAAGCACTACTTTTTGTCAGCAACAGTGAAGAAACAAAACTTTACCTTTGGGA
>JAOVYU010009484.1:0-12301 GCA_025674565.1 Synodontis membranacea
AAATATTGTGAAATACTGAAGTCTAACATTTTTATATTCATCATATAAATAAATAAATATCTCTTTAACATCACATAGGTGAATGCATATACTATAAAATATAAATTATCTTGAAATTAAGAAATTCAGATTTAATTTCAAAGGAACTCCTCGTAATCACAAGTTCTCTGTGCAGAAGGTTTTCCGGTTTGCTTTAGGAAAAAAAATAGCATGATCTTAACATTAATCGGCTTGTCTCTAATACGTCCTTATCCTTGCATGTTGCAATCCCTTAAATGGCTCTTGAAACACTTTTAGTGCCAAAGTATGAGCTTTTTTTTTATAAGGAATTTATACAATGTGGTTTGTGATGGAAATGAGCAGCATGAAAAGAACAGCGCCATCCTGCGCTGATTAACACGTATCTGCTTGTTAGAGATAAGACGCGGCATGCTGTACTGTATTATAATCTGTACGGCTGAGCTGAATAATATTATTCAACTGAGAAATGATATCACATGAGGTCTTACTTTTGGGGCTCTTTACTCCGACACTGAAATACGATGTATTAAAACCTGGTAGCTTCTACTGAAGTTCAAATGCTCTGAGATGGTCTAAGATGCCAATATTTAAAGTTCCGCCAGAGCATTTAAAAAATTTTTTTACCTCTTGCCACTGAGACAAAACAAAAAATTCCTAACAAACTTCCAAACGAATCTATATACACAACTGTGTATCTTCAGCCCTAAATATAAAGGTCATGACATAGCTGATTTGTATTAAGCCACGCCCACAAAACTCTTCCAGAAACTCAGCTCAATCACTGCAGTGCATCAGCTACCAAAGACACTGTTACATACTCTACTTCTGCTGCCCCCTTGTGGCTTAGCCAATTATGACTAAATTGTGCTCATTGTATGTACGTAAATGACGTACATAAACGTGCACTTGGGATCACCTTTGCGTACTTGCATATAATACCTCCTTATTTTATAGGGAGCTATTACTTTTGTTCTGATTGAACAGCTAGTCTTAAAAAAGCAAGTAAAACTTAACAGTGTAACCTGTATATAAAAAATCACATTAACTCAGCAGGTTCATGTTATATGTATATTTACAGGAAGTCAAGAGCGAATCGTACAATACATACGTTTTTTTTTATCATACAATTCATACCTTTTTTTTTTTGTTGTTGCATAAATGCTCCCGAGAATGATTAATTGATGGAGATTAATTGGGATTTAGAGAAGAGATTCAGGATTGTGTAGCAATATGAGGAGTACCACAGGGGTGGAGTTTAAGGCCGCTCTTATAAATCTTTAAATATATTATTATTTATGCATTATTTATATATATTATTAATTTAGTGTTCCGTATCTTTATGCTCTCCTGTGAGAATGCAGTTGTAGTGCAATTGATAACACATAATTGTTGTTTCGCAGACTGATAAATAATAAGTTGGATGTATGGAGTGTACAGGCTTTTTGCAGCGTAAAAGTACCGTTTGTGTTTCATCTTGTTTCATTTTAGATTGTGATATAGTAACTCGAACTCAGATTTTTATTTTGTACTAACGTCAACAAAGTCTAATGTCAACATACAAAAATTATTATACAACATTAATAACACAATCCACAATAAGTAAACCAATCTAACACACTTGCACGCACACACACACAAGGGACATTTCTTTAGATTTAAACACATAACTCATGTTATTAAACCCCGAAACATTTATAGCATTCTTTCTTTCTTTCTTAGTTAAGTTGAATAAATTTCTTTACTGCATTTCTCTAATAAGTATCTTTTTTTCCCTTTTTACTGATCCAAAAAAAGGAATAGTCAGGGATATCAACTTTGATTATATTTCATTTGATTCTACACTTTTCCATTATTTTTGGCAGTAGTCACATGTTTCGGTGTGTCACATGATCATGTGGTGTAGCACGGGGGCGTGGCTTAGGACCAGTTATAAATAAATAGTGAACACAGATGCACAGGTGAACACAGGTGAAATCTTGACTCTTGAAGACAAACGAGCACACACACACACACACACACACACACACACATCTATACACGTCTGTTTTTCTCGGCATGAAGCTTGTTTGGAAAAGCCGTCCTGTTGTCCTGTCTGTTGTTTCCAGAAGCTGGTTCTATTGTGTCATGATTAATAGCCTGGGGCATGCATGCTGTTACACACACAAAGCACACACACACACACACACATACATACACATACTCACACACACACAAGTTTATATGAGAGTTACTTCACTTCTGGTCAAAAGTTTTAGAACACCTCTTTTTTTTTTCTTTTCTTTTTTTTTTAAAAAAAAGGTTTTTATAGAAATACATTCAGTTCAATGCCTTAATGTTTCATGAAGTTAAAGTGTAGAACAAATAAACAAAAACAAAAAGTTCATTAAGAGTACAGACTTTTGATTCATCAAATTAACCACCTTTTGCTTATATAACAGCCAAACACACTTGTGGCATTCTTTTTTTTTCGGTTCCCTCATTGGCATTCTTTCAATGAGGGAACAGAACGAGGGAAGTTCTTCCTTGCTGAAGTTCCTACAAATGTGCTGCACCAGAGGGCTGCTTTCTTTTCACCTTTCCGTACTCTACATCCCAAACCAGCTCAATGGATTGATGTCAGGGTCTGTGCTTTTCAGTTCACGTTTTTTAAGTGCACCATCTTGTTCTTACATAGCCTGGAGGTATGCTGTAGGTCATTGTCTTGGTGTAGGATGAACCCCTGACCTACTAGATACAGACCAGAAGCTATTGCGTGGTGCTGCAAAATGTTGTGGAAACACGTTTGGTTCAGGATGCCAGACACTCTGTTCATGTCACCAACTCGGCCTCCAGCAAAACGTCACATTTCTTCCTCTGTGTTTGAATGTTGGTGTCACACACCGAGGAACCAACTCAATGGCGAGCAGTCAACAGCAGATGTGAATTTTTGATTTATCGTTCCATAAGACTTCATAAGTCTTCAGTAGTCCATTGCTGTTATTTTATAGTCCAGTTTCATAGTACTTGCTTTCTTATGCTGTACTTTAAGGAATGGCTTAAGCACTAAGCACTAAGTCTCCTGTTGAGCTGTGCTTGAAACTCTTATGCTGTTTGGCACCTATCACGCAAGCTGGTGACCCTCAGAATGGGTTGTGTCTTCAGAATGGGTTGTGATTTTGGGTCTGCTAGATCGCTCCTGATCCTAATTTCTTCCAGTCTTCAATGACTTTGAATTGTGTAGGATACCGTCCTCACTGACACTCTTTGCTATTTCTCTATATGAAAAGTCTACACTTTTAAGGGTAACATTGCTCTGTCTCAATTTGTTTGTTAACTACCTTTTTCCAGCCATTACCACTGGAATTTATAACCTACTAAAGTGTAATATTGTCCAAGTACTACTTCAGAGGGCATGATAGTACAAGTCTATTGTTACTCTGCTTTAAGAGAGATAGAGTCTCTAATTGTCTGAACAACATCTATAAATTGTAACCTATTGGCTGTTCCCCGAAGAAGGCTTCTATATAGAGTTATATTCTGATTTTTTTTTTTTTTTCTTTCAGATTTTGCTAATCTAATCTTTAAATTTGAACCTCTGGCAGTTTAGAGCTTTTCACCTTTTCACCTTTTCAGGTTATTCATTGCATTTAAACTTATGATATTTGAAGGAAAACTGAAAAATCTGAGGTGTTCTAAAACTTTTGACTGGTAGAGTGTGTAATGTGTTAAAATCTAAATAACAGCTATTATACAATACATGCAAGAATTGTTATTATAATATAACGGTTTCAAATTAAATTATGTCCGCAGTAGAAACACTCACACTCCGGAGTCCATGTCAAACACTATTTCATTTAAATTGCAAATCAGCAGAAATATATTCTTCTCACACTTGCAGACACACTCATGTTTTTCACACCGTTACGAAAACATTCCTCCGTCTGCATGCATTCTGGCTCAAATGAGGATAAGTACACATTCATGATGTGTCAATCAACGATTCAGTGAATCAACCAATGAATCAATCAGGGAATCAACAAACGAATCAACCAGTGAATCATCAGTGAATCAAAGGATGATTAATTCAGTGAATCACAAAATGAACCAAACAGTGAATCAAATAATGAATCATTCAATGAATCAAACAGTGACTCAATAAATGAATCAATTAATGAAATTACTCATTGAATTGATCAATTAATAATTCATTAATTCATTAATTGTGACTCAATCCTCAAGCAATCAGTCAAATAATAAATGAATGAATCAATTGATCAATGAAGCAATTAATGGCAGTCATTTAATAAAACAAAGAATCTGTCACATTACCGTTACAGTTCCATCACTTTCTTTTTTTCTTTATATCCCAGTTTGTTAGGAGGTTGGGTTCAGAGGTCAGGTGTTAGAGGTCAAGCAATGAATCAATGATTCAAGTAAATTTGCTAGTAGTTTGGTACTTTTTTCTGGAGCCCATGTATCACAGATATTGGCTATGAAATTGATCAATAAATAATACATTTATTTAAAAAATATAAATAATTTTATAAATAATTAAAATTATTGAATTTTTTTAAACATTTTTTAATTGAGTTTGGAACATGTATGGACATGAAACAGTCTTTTATTAATAACAGCAACTTATAAATCTAACCTAATCTAATATCATAGCATGTGCAAAATCAAAATCATTTTTTAAAAAATATTATATTATATTTGTGTTAATTATATGCTAATAATAAATAAAATAAAACTATTAAACCTAGTCCTAACCTAACCTGACATTTCAACATCAGCGAGGCAGTCATTTCTGTAGGGTCTAAAGGATATATCCTTCATAATAAAAGTCCTTAAGCTGTAGTTTAGAGCTTAAGGCAAAGCCGCGTGTTTCAGCAGAGATGCTGTGCTATAAAAAGCATTTATCGTGTTTCATTCTTCGTTTCATGTGACCTGCCTAACAAATCACACGGAGCCTTAAAACACATTTTCTGTTATATGAAACTGTCACAGAAAAGAAAAGACTAAGTCAGAGCAAATAAGAGAAAAAAATGGATCACAAAGTTGTACCCATAAAAGGTCATTGCGTGATTGTTTTACTGTTTGTAATATTGATACGGCAATCTCTTTCTAAACACTCGGCAGATTACGGATTGTGCTCAGAGCCAATTCAAAAGCAAACTTTATATCTTTTGTAGCTTTTAATAAAGGGAATTATTTATAATCACAGTATCTAGTGTCAGGGTGGCACGGTGGCGTGTGTGTGTGTGTGTGTGGGCACCTTTCTTAGCAGTTGCTGTTACTTGCATTTTACAGTTCTGCTGCTGATCTGGACATTTTTCGAAGCTTGACCTGTTTTTTTTTTTTTTTTTCTTTTCTTCTCCTGTGTACTGAGTGTCCTGCACTCATCATCACTCTGCGCCCTTATTTTTATCCCATGATGTTTGGCGTGTTCAGCTGAAATGCGAGCACGCATGGAGCTGCGCTCAGTTAATAAAGGCTGTGAGACCAAAAATGGCTGCGAGGCCAAAATTCGGTTCACGTTCAAATTGCAAAGAGATTGACACTGAAGAAAAATAAATGAATAAACAAACAAGCAAACAAACAAACAAACAAATAAATAAATAAATGTACAATATATAATTATTATGCTACTAAATAATTAAATATTGTTGTATATTTAAATTATAATAATGTAAAGGTGTAAAGATATTACTGTTCTTCAAAAATGAATAAATAATCCATAAATATACAAAAATAAATATCCTTTTTTCCCTGGTTTCTTGGTTCCTTAAATAATATAATAATGTTTTCAAATTCTTTTTTATTTAAAATATTTTTTCAGGGTTTTTTCAGTGTCTACAGATATATACAAAAAATTTAGAGACAGAAAAAAAAGGTTAAAGCTTAAAAAAATAAAATTAAATTAAATATAAATATATTATGCATAGAAATAGAATTTAAATCAGTACAGGGTCAGAAATTATTAATGACAAAAAAAACTACAATGTTATGACATAAAAAGTTACATAGCATTAAAAAAATATATTAAAAACACTGGAAATATAATTAGCCTGGTTCATGATAAACAACAACAAAGCAATTGTTGTGTGCAAAAGTTTGCACACCCCAAGACTTATGTCATTTCTTGGCTCTGTCTTTATGAAAGTGATGTAAATAATCTCTAACAGCGTGAATGCACAGGGTCACAACAAAACTTTAAAACCTTCCTTTTTATATTTTTGAGCAGCTTTGTTTCTCTCTGTTGATGTTGTTCATTCACATTTGTTTACAATTTCTTACCATTATTGTTGTAATTAAATGCTAAAATTGAGGCTCATGTTTATTTCTTCATCCATAACCAACACTTAACTGTAGCTAAAATTATATGTAAGTACATTCTCTAGGGTTTGAAAGTGTCAATAAGAAAAGGTGGACCTGGTGTGCTGCGTGTTGTAGCTCCGCCCAGTTGCTGGAGTCAGAAATCAGATGCTTTTCCTCTCAGTGTGTTTATTTTAGACAATTTAGATCTGGGAGAAGGGAGAAGCAGAGAGCAGAGAGAGCTGATGGAGTCGGAGCAGCTTCCAGGTAACTCACAGCTACACCCTCACATCCATCTACATATCTAAACCTTTACATCTACACCCTTACTTCTATACCATCACATCTACACCCTCACATCCATCTACACATTTACACCTTCACATCTACACCCTCACATCCATCTACATATCTAAACCTTCACATCTACACCCTTACTTCTATACCATCACATCTACACCCTCACATCCATCTGCACATCTACACCTTCACATCTACACCCTCACATCCATCTGCACATTTACACCTTCACATTTACACCCTCACATCCATCTTCACATCTTCACCCTCACAACTTCACCCTCACATCTACACCCTCACATCTTCACCCTCACAACTTCACCCTCACATCTTCACCCTCACAACTTCACCCTCACATCTACACCCTCACATCCATCTACACAGCAACACCGTCACATCTACACCCTCACATCTTCATCCTCACATCCATCTACGCATCTACACCCTCACATCCAACTAGACATCTACACCCTCACAACTTCACCCTCACATCTACACCCTCACATCCATCTACACAGCAACACCCTCACATCTACACCCTCGCATCTACACCCTTGCATATTCACCCTCGCATCTTCACCCTCGCATCTTCAGCTCGCATCTACACCCCCCGCATCTTGACCCTCACATCTACCCTTGACCCTTGACCCTCTATCTAAATAAATGTTGTTTTAAATCTTTACAATTTGACAGTTTAAAGTATGGTAGTATAGTTTTTTTTTTATTTGTTGCTGTATTAAAAATTACAAAATTTAAAAAAACAACGTTAAATATTAAACATTATAAAATAGCAACTTTATGTTGTGAAGTATTTTGGTAAATTTATTGAGTTTTAATGTAACCTTTTGATATAGTTTGGATCTTCTAGTGTAACATTTGAAGTTGATATTTAAAAAAAATTGACTGAAAAAAGTTAACTAAATAACGATGCACTTTTTTTAATTAATTTTGTTTAATTACATAGCAGTATTTATTGTTCACAGAACATTGCAAAAAAAAAAAAAAGAAAAAAAAGGCTGAATTACATTTATTTTCAGGACGGATTTTTTTTCCCCACGTTTTGTAAAAGTGTAACAAATCTATCTCATTGAGGTTAAATCCTGCATATTTTTTAATCATCAGCTAACACCTTGTGTAAATATTGATCTCTCTGACTGTACACTGATAACGTACATGTTCCGTGTTGGACTTTATTGTAATATTGTTGCTCTTAAGCAAGTCACAGATCAACTGTTTAAAAAAAATTACTCTTTATTAACCAGCAGGATGTAATGGCCTTCTGTTTACAGCTGCATGGTCTCTACATGGAGAAGGAGAGATGGTGGGCGGGGCCTCTCCTCCATTAGTGGGTGTGTCTGATGACCTGGGAGGCGGTCCTTTACTCCCCATGGCACAACCTGGAAAGGTTTGATTTATAATTTATAAATGTCTGATTTAGAGATTTTAGATTGTGTACTTTATTAAAAAGATGTTTCTTAGTTTATTTGATTTAACCTCAACTTTTCAAGAAGGCTAAATATCACTAATCTAAAAAACTAGCACCTTTGATCTTTTACATTTTTTTTAATAATTACAAACATTGACAAGCTAATTTTCATGTAAACATAACATTTTATACATGTAATTATTGTCCAAAAAATTTTATCAAAAATTTAATGACAATAAGACTCTCACTACTACTACAAATAATAATTTCCCATGTAGCGGACATTTGAATTCAAATTGAATATAATTTATATTCAGTCTGATTATAACTTATCTGTAGCGCGAACTGCATGTCTATATTTGCAGTATTTTTTTTATCAGTTGGTATCAGTATCACTGTAACACAAATATAAAATCTTACATAAAGACCTTAAAGAGCTTTTGCTATTTGCTAGCGCACGTGTCAAACGGCAGATGCTTTTGTTCGCAGGGTGAGCTGTGGTCATGTGACAGCTCTGCTTCCTCCTCCGAGGACAGCGCCGATGATGATGATTCAAAGGTGAGGAAGAAGAAGAAGAAAAAGAAGAAACTGAGGAAAAAGAAGAGCAAGGTGATTTATTCAAGTTACTCCTTACACATGCACGTTCCGCCCGTTTCCAATTTCCAGCTTATCATAATAGAGAAACCGCAAAAAAGTTACATCTTTACTGCTGCGAAGTGCTGACACCAGAGACTCCTTTCATAAATGTTACACAGTCATTTGTACTGTACCAACAATTACATACAATCAGAGATGGGAAGTAACGAAGTACAAATACTTCGTTACTGTACTTAAGTACAATTTTCGGGTATCTATACTTTACTTCACTATTTATTTTTGTGCCAACTTTCGACTTTTACTCCCTACATTTTCAAATCAGAGGTCGTTACTCTTGCGTTTAAATGGTATTTATTCAGAGACAGTAAAATGGCATGTGTATTATGCCATTTTGCAACGCATTTTACCTATTCCGTATCAATAATACGCGACATGCAAACAACATGACTGATTGGTTTATGCTTAGAAACATATGTAAACACACACACAGAAAAAAACAATCTTATTGGTGAATTTGTCTTTACGTGCACAAGACGATGAACGTAAAGTGAATAAGAGAAAAAAAATAATAAAACCAGGCGGCAACTCGGTGGGAAATCATATCGTTCGTAATAGTGGCACCAGGAAGCATAGCTCAGCGAAATTACTTATAAAACTGGTAAGAGTGTTAGTGGAGATTCCTTGGGCGATGGAGAGTCAACTGAAGACCAGCAACACGTCCCACATCCTTGGCCTTACCTCAGAGAAATGTTTGAAATCACTGGTGGCAAAAAAGACTCCTGGAGAATGTGTTGTAAATTGTGTCTACCAAAACGGCACGAACTTTTGGCATTCAAGAATTCACCTTTCAATTTGAAAAAACATGTGGAGGTAAGAAATGCTTCTTGTCATGGATAGTTTCAGATCATGCACAAATTCAGAGTTAAGGAGGGGAACCTCTCCCCCCAACACACACACACACAGTGATGTTGTCACGTAACACTAGGGAAGTGGGTGTGTGTGGAAGTCAGAAAGTTGGACACAGGCACAGGAACCAGGCAGAGAGAGAAAAGGGCTAACAGATAGAGTAATTTATTAAACAATTATAGGCAACGAAAACTGAAGAAAGGCAGATGGCCAATCTGAACACAAAGCCGGCAGGGAACGCATGGCAAACACGACAAAACTAAGGTACAACACAGACACCATCTAAACTCAGGAGGGAGACAACGCTATATGAGTAGAAACACAAATATAAGCGTCTACCTAAGCCAACGCCTATACTGGGCAATGATGCAGGAAGAGAGCTGAAGGGAGTATACAAAGATTTCAGCTTGACTACATAAACCAAGGAGAGCACTTTAGCATGACAAACATACTGTAAACCATAAACAGAGAGTGCTTCAGCATTACAAACATAAACAATAAACAGGAAGTAGACCAAGTAAACTAAGAGGAGCACTCCAGCATCACGAAACCTAAACAGTAAACAGAGAGTGCTTCAGCATTACATACAGGTGAGCACGGATCGCGCAGAAACAGGGGGCTGGTTGACGTGCACATCAGCAGAAATCTCCTGTGCTGTAGAGGAGCGCACGAGACATGACAGATGTGGATCATTCTCACATAGATGCACTCAAAGTCCTACACACGTCTCTTGCTGTTAAATAGAAGTTAGTCATAGGGTATGCGTTTATTGTTACTGTCTAGCCTTTGAAGTCTGTTGTGACGGATAATATTTATGTGTAGGGTAACATCTATTTGCATACCAATAAAGTTTTTGAACACCATGCACATTGAGTTTGCAATCCCTCAATCTTTTACAGCAGTTTTATTTTTTTTATGTGTTCAGAAAAGATTGCCCGACAGAGCTTTTTGTATTCATTTCACTTCATTTTTCTCTGCTTGCAATTGGACATGGAGTCCAGTAAGCTTACCTAAAATGGTGGTTTTGTCCTTCGCAACGTTACTTTATACTTTTCTACTGTACTTTAAGTGTGTTTCGGAGCCTGTACTTTTCACTTTAACTTGAATAAAAAAGTTGAGTTAGTACTTCAACTTTTACTAGAGTCTTTTTAAACACAGGTATCTATACTTGTACTTGAGTAAAGAATGTGTGTACTTTTGACACCTCTGCATACAATGTGCTATCAGTGGAGGTGATACTATAGAAACCATAGCAGAAAACTAACTGATGCCTTCCGACCAATCAGAATCCAGAACCTGACAGCGCCATGATGTAATATGAACGATCCAATACTTTGTGTCATAACGCCGTCTCTTCTTTGGGGCTTTCCACAGAGATCGAGTTCTTCGACATCGTCTTCCTCCAGTTCCTCATCAGAAAGTGACGGCAGCGAGGTGAGTAAATGTAATGAACGGTAAAACACACTTCATTGGACTTTGGTTTAGTGAGATGTTTTGAAAGGAATCTTTCCTCAAAATTTGGCTCCAAATAGCATGTTTTTTTATTTCCTGATGATGACTAGCAAGCTCACGTGATTAGCTATTGTGTTGATAAATTCTTTCACATCATGCTAGTTAGGCCAATGATTAGTTTTCTTATTAATTTTTTAAATGCTAATAATTCAAACATGATAATAATCTAACAATCTAGCAGAGATCAGTTAGCATGATGGGAACATTATAAGCCATAGCTAGCAAAGAATAAAAGCTAGCTTCTACTTGGTTACGTGAATGCTACTGTAATTTATTTTGTTGTTGCTTGTATGTGTTTTTGTGAATTTTTGTTTATAAACTTCTCTACAGATGTGGGAAATACAGCTAATGTTTCTAGCGACATACAAAATCTAGTGAGAACTAGAGTTCTAGCATGAGTTTTTGCGCAGTCATCCCTAGTTGATCTCCATGATCAGCGTCATTAGAAAATGTTTTAAACTGAGACATGTTTCTCCACAGGATGAGAAGAAGAGGAGGAGTAAAAGAAAACAGAATGCTGTGATTACGGCCATACCCGAGTCAGGTGGGAGAAATTTGTCGGAGTTTTGTTGATTTTCTTTTTAACACGTAAAGTGTAATGAGTGTAACGATTGAGAATTACTCAACAGCATGGCTGAAATCTGGATTCTCATTGGTCGGAAGGTGTTGATGAATTTTCTATAACGTCACTACGCTCGTTCTAATAAGTTAGCGTTTCTATAGTAACAGCTCTTTCACAGGAGCTGGTACGGTAGAAACAAATAAAGTAATTGCGATTGCAGTTGTTGAAACGGTGATGCTTTCTTCAGGGTAAGAAAATGTTTATTTAACATTTATGGAAAGAGTCTCCATTGTCACTGCTTTGTAACACTCATTGCTTAGCCAGTGACTAGCTATTGTGCTGTTAGATTCTATCCTATCATGGTAATTATGCTCATGATTGTTCTAATTGTTCATTTAAAATTATTGTAATAATTATTACAATAAATAATTTGTATAAATTGTAAATAATTATTTACATATTATTAATTATTTATAGTTTTTTTTAATTTATAAAATACATTTTTTTCAGGAGCATTGATTTTTCCAACCTTGAAATAATTTGGGTTTTTTCACCCTCAAATGCTAGTCATGTGGTTATGGATAAATACAATTTGCAAAAAATGTAGAATTTAACTTTATGTTTTCCGACATCTTAAGGACAGTTTGTGTGTGTGTGTGTGTGTGTGTGTGTGTGTGAGATCG
>JAOVYU010009575.1:0-12293 GCA_025674565.1 Synodontis membranacea
GCAGCAGTTGGATGAACGGTTCTCAACATAAAAATGCAACAGACAGACACACAGAGAGATTCCTGCCTTTATTAGAGATAAGAATATATTCAGCCCCCTCACACCAAAGCTTCGAATATTCGATGTTGATCACTACCGAATACTCGAAGCTCAAAAAATGGCATTCGGACCAGCCCTACCTTCAATAGATTGTTAACCTGTACCGCCCCTCTCACCCGAAGTCAGCTGGAATTGACTTGAACTGCCCTGCAAACCGCAGTAGATAAGTTTTAAAGAAAATGAATGAATGATTCTTTTCATAGGTACGCCATCTAGGTTTACTATTTTTAAATTCACATGGAAATATGATGAAAAGCACCTAAGTGTTTTCCATATGTGATTATTCCTCATATACAGTATACACAAGGGAGATGCGTGTTCATGGTTAGGAGCAGAAAATCACTGGGAAAAACAACAGTAACTTGGAAATACAGAAAACAATATGGCTTAGTAATGAAGTAAAAAGAAGAAGCACACAGATATACAGAATATGCATAAGGGATTGAATACAAACTAGATATAGCATACCAGTCAAAAGTTTGGAGACACCTACTGATTCATAGGTTTCTCTTTATTTTAACTATATTATACAATACAGTACAATACAGAAGATGTCAAAACTTTGGAATATCACATATAGAATTATTCGGTCAATAAAAAATTCATATAGTTTGTTTCATATTTTAGATTCTTTAAAGTAGAAAGTGTTTACCTTGATCACAGATTTGCATACTATTGGGATTCTCTTAACCAGCTTCATGAAGTAGACACCTGGAATGGTTTTCGATTAAGAGGTGTGCCTTGTCAAAAAGTTAATTAATGGAATTTCTTGCCTTCATAAGCTTGGAATGAGCCTTTCAATTTCAAGCAAGTTCTCTTCCACACAGCCTGCCATGTTTCTACAGTAGCCCAGAACGGACAAACTAAACACTGGCTCTAGAGAGTGCCTTTCACGTTTCACATTTTTAGTGGCAGAAGAAATTTTAGTTTTATATGACAGTCAGAAACATACCTAAAATTATTGAAACATTGAGTAGCCTAACAGTCTACAGGCTACTGCAAAACTACTCTGACTATGTTGGAATAATACTGTAAAATGTATAAAACACATTTTTTACCTTTACTTTATAAGTAGTGCTTAGCTGAAGCGGCAAAGCTATTTTGCTTAATTAATATTAAAAGAATTCTTATTAAATTTGTTAATGGCAGGTATAATGTACAGTTATATTGTTGTTTTAAATATTTTACTGGCAAATATACATCTTACATAAATCAAATGTGTAGAGAAGCCAATGAGTAATGGGGCCTAGTAAACATTAGCTCCTTAGCTAGTATAATATTATGTAGTGCAGTAGAATTGCTGTTATAATAAGGATGTGTGCTTCTGTGACCTCCCTCTGTTCTACCAGTATGTGGTCAGGCTCCACTGAACACCAAGATTGTGGGTGGTGCAGATGCTGTTGCTGGGTCCTGGCCTTGGCAGGTCAGCCTTCAGATATCAGGCTCCCATTTCTGTGGTGGCAGCCTGATCAATCAGAACTGGGTCTTATCAGCTGCCCACTGTTTCAAAAGGTACAAACGGAATTATGCTTGAGAAATGTCTAAAATATCCATAAGAAATAATGCTGGTTTTTATATGTTACGTAATTGTGTACAACATATAAGGTGTCCCATTGTTTACCATAAGTGGCTTATAACCATTTATTCTAAATAGAAAAACCAAAGAAAATAAGGGATGGGGTGCAACAAATGAGATGGTAATAGCAATATCTCTTCTGTTCAGTTTCAGCAATACTGCACCAGAAATCACAGTCTCTCTAGGAATGGAAATTGGGACTGTTCAGAAAAGAAACATAAGTGCCTTTATCGTCCATGAAGGCTATAACAGTGAGGCCATTAACAATGACATTGCACTAGTCCAGCTCTCCTCTTCAGTGACATTCAGTGATTATGTCATGCCAGTGTGCCTCGCAGCAAGTGACAGTTCTTTTCCTGGTGGTGCTAAGGTCTGGGTCACAGGATGGGGTAGAACCAATACTACTAGTAAGTACTCCACACCCAGTGGACTGCATGCTTTATCCATTGTAAATTTCCCACTTGTGGGACTAATAAGGTAGGTAGACTAATAAGATAGGTTTATCTTATTTATTTCAATGATTTGAAATAAAGACATGAGTTGTTCCTTGCTTTGGAAAATTCTTCCTTGCTGAAAATCCAGCTTGGTCTGCACAGCTATCAAATCATGCTACGTTTGCCATGTTTGCTGGTAAATTCAAAATTTCTGAACAACTGCTACTAATGTAACATCATAGATATCTTTAATAAAATAACACAAGTTAGGCAATTAGAAAATCTCTAACACTGAAAGAGAAAGGAGGCTGAAATTATATCTTACCATCTTGCAGAGATGGCTTAGCAGATGGATTAGCTTGGCCTGTGTTGTCGTTGCTGGTGGCTGGTCAGACTAACCTGGATTATTCAGCAGGTTTCATTATGATGAACATGTTGGTAAAAGTTAATTTTGGGTCTCCACAGATCCACTGCTCCCTACAACCCTGCAGGAGGTGCAGTTGCCGATTGTCAATAACAGTGCCTGTGATGACGCGTATATGCCTGGTACTATCACAGAGAATATGATGTGTGCTGGCTTTGCTGAGGGAGGAAAGGACGTATGCTTTGTAGGAAATCTAAAACCTGTCATTAATTCAGGATTCACTACCATGTGGTAAAAGAGCAGACATGTAGCTAACAGCTTTTTTTGTATCTGCAGGGTGATTCTGGAGGTCCACTGGTGGTCAAGAATGTATCCAGTGGTATCTGGATACAGGCTGGGATTGTGAGCTTTGGGTCTAGCAAAGGATGTGCTTTCCCAAATATACCCAGTGGGTACACCAGAGTGTCTCAGTACCAAGACTGGATTAAGAGCAAGATCAGTAACAATCAACCTGGATTTGTTACATACTCAAACAGCAGTCGTGCCTCCTCCAACCTTTTCTTTCTGTTCCTTTCTTTCTCCATCATCCTCTTCCTCCTCACCCTCTCTACCTTCTAGTGATGATAGCCAACCAAAGCAAGTGCACTGCCACTACTGCAGTTTAGCTATTTTAAGACAGAAAAAACTTACTTTTACCTGTATCTTTTACTTAAATACTTTATTTTCTACAAAACTACTTTAAGGGACAGTTTAAGAAAAAATAAACAAAACATTGAACCTTGTTTCAGAAGAGTCAGATATACCCTATGAACACTTATAGAGTATAATGATTGAGCCGTTTGGAATCATCAGTGTCAGAGGTTTTCTCCGTCCTGGCACCCTCTTGAAACGTTATTAAAGAGAATCACGGACATGGATAAAAGACTCATGCTTCAGTGCGAGGCTTTGTTTCCATCACAGGTGGATGTTGTGGTTCTCTGCTCTCAGCTCCCCGAGTCCTAGAGGTCTTCCGCATTCATTGTTGTAGTTTGTTCTCGTGTTATCTCCAGCTCAGTCTGTCGTTTGACATATCTGCATCTCCTCAAGACTGTTTCTACGTTTTTCCTCAGGCTCTGTTCGGTAGTTCATGTATTTAAATATCAGTGCTCAGTTTCCATACTCTCTCCTTTGTTTGTTATTGGCTAGATCTATCTGTGTATGTTTATGTATTTCCATGCTCTCCTTAATTTGCCATTTGCCGAATTTGTGAGCATGTGCTCAGTTCCCATGCCCTCTGCCTTATTAGTTTTGTTCTAGATTTATGTATATGCTTTATTACTCCCTCCAGGTAATACACAGCACCGCGTCCCCACCAAATCTCAATTTTAAGATTTTCCTGCAGATATGGAACCTTAAGTTATAAACATTTATTACAGTTTAACACAATGCTTATTCTGCTTCAGCCAGTAGAACTATCTTTTGCACTGGCCTATCAAGATAAACTGGCTTAGATGTGCGCTTTCCCTGTTTGTCTAAGGTTGAGTCAATAATCAACAGCTTCACTTTTCTGACTCTTCCATCAGAGCTGGGATACACCTTGCCAGACTCCAGTGATTTTGTGAAGTATGACAATGTCATTAACCTTGGTGTTTCTCTTATCCTTTTGCCATATCTGTCTTTGTTGAAGATTAAGAAGATACTCCGTTTTTCACCTTGTCCAAAACTCATCTGCTAAAAACTGCACCTGGAGCCATCTCTTATGCAGGTATAGGACTGACCAGGAGGTGGTGATATTATGTTAGACTTCATCAGGAGAATGTGATTTGGTGTGAGCGGTTCAAGACTTGTTGGATCATTTAAGTGCTCTGTTGTCAGAGGTCTATTATTTATAATAGCCATTACTTCATACAGAAAGGTTCTAAGTGAAGCACTGTCAAATCTTTTAGGAGACTGGATTGCTGTTAGAACACTTCTGATTGTCCTTATTTGTCTCTCCCATATTCCTCCCATATGGATTGATGATGGGGGATTCATTACAAACTCACCGTCATATTCCTTCAACTGTTCGTGATCCAAGTTCTTCATTGCGTCCATGAACTCTCTTTTTGCACCCACAAAGTTGGTACCTTGATCACATCTGTCTGTCTAATATTCCCACGTATTGCAATAAATGTACGTGATGCATTGATGAAAGTGTCTGAACTGAATTTCGATATGTATAGCTCTGGAACACACACAAGTGAAAAGAATACCATGCTTCTTCAGTTCCTTTCTTGCATCCTTCACATAGAATGGTCTAAAACAATCTATGCCACAATGTGTGAATGGAGGGGTTATTTTCATCCTATCCTATGGCAAATCTGCCATCCTTGGATCTTGTGTTCCTTCTATACTTCCTGCATGTGGTGCATTTGTAGATATGTGAGGCAACTGCACTGCTGCATCCAATGATCCATATTCCATTGGATCACAATTCATTTACAGTCATGCCTCTTCCTTGATGCTGTACCTTCTCATGATGATGCTTGATCAGTAAAGAAGACACATGACTTTAATTTGACAGAATGGCAGGATGTTTAATGTGTGGATGAAGACCAGATCTTGTAAATCGTCCGCCTACTCTCAGAACACCCTGCTCATCCACAAATGGATTTAATTTGAGTAGCTTGTTTGCTTTGTCTCTAGACTTTATGTCACCGCGTTGCTCTAAATCCTTGCTTTCACCACTGAACGCTTCTCTTTGGACTACTCTGATTATGAAAAGTTCTGCTTCCTGTCTTTCCCCAACACTTGTACTTCCATTTGGTTATATCTACCCTTGCACTAGTATTGAGCACCTGAGCCTTTCATAGTTCTGGATCATTATCACTGACCTCTCCCACCTTAGCATCACTTATGGGTAGCTCCCTTTCCCATAGGAAGTCTGGTCCAGTAAACCAATTTGAAACAATGAGCTGATCTGCTGATAGACCTCTCGAAGCATGATCCGCTGGATTGTCTTTGGACTGCACATGATGCCATTGCTTGATCTTTTGTATTCTGTTTGCCACGAAAACATGAAAACGTTTGGCGTCATTGTTAATATAGCCAAGAATGACTTTCGAATCAGTCCAATAATATTCTTGAAGGTTGTCTATTTCAAGTTCATTTTTTAGCATGGCACCTGTCCTAGAAGCTACCACTGCTGCGGATAGCTCAAGCCGTGGAACTGTAGTAACCTTAGTGGGAGCAACACGTGCTTTCCCTATGAACATTGCCATTGGTGTTGACTACTTTAAGATAAGTACACTCCCCATAACCTGTGACGCTGGCGTCTGAGAAATGGTGCAACTCATACTGTTTGACATCTCTGAAGTTTGCTGGTATGTAGCACCTTTTGATCTTTACTTGAGACAAGTTTTCAAGATCTTGAAGCCACGACTGCCACTATACTCTGAGCTCTTCTGAGATTGGCTCGTCCCAACTAACTTTCTCTCGACACAATTGTTGCAAGATCAACTTTCCACATAGGACAAATGGTACTACAAAGCCCAAAGGATTGTACGTAGATTGAAGCTACTGTGGATAGCACTCCTCTTCTCCTCATTGGGTGTTTCTTGGCAGTAACTTTAAATTGAAAGTCATCAGAGGATACATACTATTGCATCAACATAAAAATTTCTTTGGATGAATTTAACTGCGCTTTGGTTAAATTGATCCCGACCTTCCGTGGCTAGATATTTAAGTCCAAAATTGGCACAGCCAGGTGAGGAAGCTGCTCCAAAGAGATGGACTTTCATCCGAAAAACTGATGGCGGAGACTGTAGGTCGCCATTCTCCCACCATAAGGACCTCAAGTAGTCTTGGTCTTCAGGCCTTACATGGAATTGATGAAACATTCATTCCACATCACACATAATAGCGATTGGACCCTTTCGAAATCTACAAAGAACTCCCACCAAGGTGTTTGTGAGCTCTGGCCCAGTAAGAAGGTGGTCATTCAATGATGTGTCTTGAAATCTTGCAGAGCAATCAGAGACGACTTGTATTTCCTCTGGCTTTTTAGGGTGGTATACGCCATGGTGGTTGATATAACAGACCTGTTGGTTGTTGAGCTCTTCTTAGTGTAGTAAGATGTAACAGGGTTACAAGCGATACTAGCCTCCATTGTTAGGAATGATACAAAATACTTGAAGTCTGGGAACCTGCCATGCTCTAGCTGGTATTGTGTGGCTTTCCGGTTCCATCTGTTGCTTAACCAGTCAGGTAACTTGGCCGTCAGTTTCTGATTTTCAATGCCATCATCAAGAACACGCAAACTCTCATTGTCATTCACAACTGCGTAAAAAGTCCACAAATGTCCTTAAGACAGCACTCTCTCTCTATGCTATTTTTGGCCAGGCATGTAATTTGTCTCGGCAGGCTTTGGCGATAATGAAAGGCTGACCATATAGTTCATTGAGCAGTTCCCATGCAGCAGCATATGCAGTATCTAAACCGATCAGAAAATAACCTTCTAAAGCCTCTCTAGCTGTTCCTCCAACATATTTATGAAAGAAGAATATTTTCTCTGAACTTGGATGTTTTTCTTTTCAATTAGTGTTTGAAAGGATGACTTCCTATGATTAAACTTGAGTGGATCACCAGTACAGACGGTGGGCTCTGGAATGGGTGGCCTATTTGCTGATATAGCTTCAGCTAAGACTTTCACTAGCTCTCCTATTTCATCTTGAAGCACACGTGTTGGCACTACATTCTTTGGTGGTTGTGGGTGTTGGTCCTCAGGATTCACCTGATTGACTGATTGGATAACCTTATGTAGCTCAAAGCTCTGTGGAGCAATCTCTTGGGCTGAATTGAGCTCATTTTCATCATACACTTGAAGCCTTGCTTTGGCTGCATTCAGCCTTCTTACTTCCTCCAAATGCCCAAGTTCTCTCTTTAGGTTTTCTACAGACCTTCTTCTTGCAGCATTCCCTTTTTGCTGTTTCTTTAAGAGAGCAGCCTTGTGTTTCTCTCTTTCTAGCCTACGTTTAGTTTCTTCCTTTTCTCCTTCAAGATGGTGAGCTAATGCAGCTGCTTCTTGGTCTTCAATTATCAACCTCTCTACAGCTTCAAGTTTTTACAGTTCCTCTTGGTGGCCCTCTTGTTCAGCCATAATCTGCAGTACAGCCTGTGTACTGCTGCATACTCGGCAACAGCTTCTTGCCTTTTAACTGAGGATACATTAGAGTGAATGGAAGCCATAGAACGTTTAGAGCAGAGGTCGGCAACCCTAGGCACGTGTGCCACTTGTGGCACACGGAGGAATTTCTGGTGGCATGCTGACGGACTTTTCATGACGTCACATGCCGCGACGCGGGATCAACACGATGGGGCGCAGCCCCTTGTCAGTACACGATCCGTGCCACCTGCCCGATCTGTCCTGCGCATGGGGGTTAGGGTTAGGGTTAGGAGCGGATGTTCAAAGAGTTAGGGTTAAGATCATGCATCAGATGTTCAGCGCATGCACATGGTCTTTAAGCATGCGTAGAATGGATCGGGCAGGCAGCACGGATTGGGTACTGACATCCCTCGCACGCTAAAGCCGCCCTAGCCCCACCCTCCCCTGGCCGCACAATACGCCCCCCCGCTCGCTAAATACGCGTATACCCCCCCCTCCCGTCGTCGTCATCAACATGGCACACTAACTAACGAGAAAATATCTAATTGGCACTCCATGTCAAAAAGGTTGCCGACCCCTGGTTTAAAGGCAGGAGGTGAAACAATGAAGGCTGAGGGTGAGATCATAGTTATACAGAACTATGATCTGACCAAAGCAACTCTTCCACTGTTCCCTGTATTTCAGATTGAGCATTTTGTACTACAGTCTTAGTGGTTGAGATGCAGTTATCCATCTTGTGACGCATGTCATGGGCTGGACTATCATTTCTTCTGTAATTATCATAAGCAATGTTCAACTCAGCTAATTCCCTTTGAATACTGATGATGTGTTCTTGTAGGATGTCACAAGGATCCTGTTTTAACACATATCTTTTAGCTACCTTAATCAGAGCTTTCCAGCGTTCATATTTGCTGTCAAAGCAAAGCAATAGAAATTTAATTTTCTCTTTCTGAAACTCCTTTCCTTTTTCTGTTAACATTCGGGCTCTTTCAATTCTGTGAGGCTCTTTAGGCTGTGTTACTCTTTGCATAATGCTTAACTCATCTGTCTGCTCTAGCTCTGTCTCTTCTTCCGGGGCAGCTGCTGCACCCCGAGCTTCTTTAATTGTATGTGACATTCTAATTATTGAAAAATTCCACATGCAGCATACAAAGAGTAATTAGCAACAACATTTGCGATTACTGGAATGTCAGATTAAATGTACAAAAGTGATTTCGGCCCTTTGGAAACCAACTACAATTATTCAATTGAGCATCAATTTATACCATTTACATAAATGCACATTCATATACGTGGAACACCGTTGCTGTCAGGCTATACACAAATTTTAGAGTCTGACTTTGAGACTTCTTCATGAAAACTTTATGAACCTATGCGTCCTTTAAACTAGACGCTAGTGTTCCTGTCACGACGAGCTGTCAGATGTGCGCAGGTCGGGCGAGTCTGGGCAGTCGAGTTTGACTATTACTCCCTCCAGGTAATACACGACACCGTGGTTCATCAGTCACAGATGGATTTATTCTCCGATTGCACTTCTTCGCCAAACCACCGTAAAATCCACTGTCAAACTGTCATTACATAAATGTAGAGAATGATCAAACATGAATATTACAAATAAACATTTAAATGAAAGTTAACAAATGCGCAACAAAACAGAAACACAGTTAAACAGACCTCGCTGGCTGCATGTAACCATGAGGGAATAAGTATGCTGGAGAAACAAAAAAATTAACAAAACACTTTCCAACTTCTTATTTACAGCTTTCTTTCACTTTGGAACAGGTTATTTCAACTTCTCTACAACATCTTTAACTTTCTTGCAGCTTCTAACTTCTACTCCCCTTTTTTGTCTTACTCTCTTCTTGCATCACTTAAAAGTGACCGCGTGCAACACAGAACATAACATAGTTCCTACCCATAAAAGAAATCAACGTTCATAAAAATAAAGGAAATAAAGAATATATATAACACAATAAATTAAAGACTGACAAATTACATTTGTGGCAGTTACATGTTTATATACAGTACTTTGATGTACACCCTTGGTTTGTGATTCACCGTGCTTAAATAGGAAAGCACCTTCCTTTGTTGTTCCTGGGTTAGCTCCTTGTGTTTTCTTTTCCTAAGTCTGTTTAGTCAAGTACTCGTGATTAGATTCTAAGCGCTCCTTTTATTCTGTCTGGTTTCCGGGTTGTATCTTATTTGCCTCCCTGTGTTTATTATCATCATTATTTGCTGCTTACGTCAACCGCCCTTCCACCTTGTCTGCTTGGACATATTCTATCGGATATGTATTTTGTGTTAAAAGTTTTGATTTGGTTCCTTTTCTCAGGTGCTGTGCATTCTCTGCCGGCTTTGTGTTGTCTTCTTGGTTTTGTGTCTAATAAAGGCTCTTTTGTTA
The DNA here is from genome assembly GCA_025674565.1 of Synodontis membranacea. Classification (NCBI taxonomy): domain Eukaryota; kingdom Metazoa; phylum Chordata; class Actinopteri; order Siluriformes; family Mochokidae; genus Synodontis; species Synodontis membranacea. The sequence continues at coordinate 9,997 of JAOVYU010009575.1, forward strand.
AGTGTAGCCTTTCCACTTTCTGCCTGTTCCTGCATCTGCGTCTGACTTTCCCACACATGCCCACCTTCCTAGTAGTTTGACACAACCAGTTTAAAAACAGTTTATTAAAACTCAAGGAAAATTCTCTGAATAAAACAGGTTTGTGTCAGTTTTTTCTAACTTATTATGTATGCGTAAATATTCAAAAGCATATTTAGGTTATTTGTTTAGAGATTGTCCTATATTTGTGTCAAGAATGTTTTAGTCATAAGCATTTTTCCTTTTGATTTAATTTCTAAATGGTCTAGATAAAGGTTTTGAAACAAGATGTCTGAAAATTCACAAGTAAAAATAAATTTCAGGTAATGTTTAATATACAGTCATGGAAAAAAATATAGCCTCCTTCAATTCTACGTTTTTATCAGGACATTAACAATTGTGTGTTCCCAACAACTTCTATAAATAAAAAAATAACCTCGGGTTATTTCAATATAGTCATTTATTCCTGAAAGTGAGCCTCTCGGTGGTGTTGAGATCTGGATTTCGACTTGTCTGTTCCAACACCTTGGTTTTTTTCCCTCCTACTTTTGCCTTTCAGATGTTGATTTGCTGATGTTCTTGGTATCTTTGTCCTGTTGCATGACTTAATTTTAGCCCAGTTTAAGCTGCTGGATTTGTCTAAAGAATATTCTGGTATAAAGTGGAGTTCATCATTATCTTATTAAATGCAAGTTTCCTAGTTCCTGGATGGTCTAACCCGTCCATAGTATTTTTATTTAGTATTACCAAGAAGGGCTTTTTCCTAGCTAGGCTTCCATGAAAGCTGTACCTGTTCATTCTTTTTCTGATTGTGCCTGTGCCATCATGAAACCTGTAGGTCACATAACATAGCTCTTGTGCATTTCTTTATATCTCTGAAAATGAAATGGTGGCATCTTAGACTGAATTTACTGGGACACTCAATCCTGGGAGAATGGGCAACTGATGGTTCTCCATTTGTAAAGAATCCTTCTAACTGTAGATTGGCGACTTTCAAATTGTTTGGCCATGAATGATGAGCAGCAACAATTGTTCTTTGTCAGTCAAGGGTTTATGTCACTCATGCATGATTCTGAAGGCATTGTTACAGTACAGTAAAAGCAGCAGCAAAGACCTTTTGTACTCTTGGGATGCCAGGGAAAATTATTTGGTTAAATAGTCATCTATTAACAACCTGATAGCAAAAAATTGGAGTGCGTTGCTGTCTCCAACCTTGAACATGGATAGCTGGTAATAAATCGTTTATGGTTTAAATGCGATATCTGAACAGTTACAAAACTAATAAACCCCTGAAACCCACAGACAATTCACCAATGGCTAGGTGCAGCATATTTTTTGTTTTACATTGCATCCCATAACAGAAAAGCAGTATAGAAATCGGATGGATGGAATTTAACTTTCTTATGGCATGATCCCAACCTTTTACACTCTGCTGTGCTCTTAATGTACATTGCTGAAAGTCCTTTAAGAAACAAAATTTAAGTGAATTCAGTTGAGATGAATCCAATTCATGTAACTAACTTCTAAACAGCCAACTAGATGAAATTTAAAGAAAGCATAAATTGTATCAACACCTTTATTCAAACTGCATCTACAGGCACAAATACATGAATATGTCACTGCCTACAAAATCAACCACCTTGTGTTAGGCTGAAATGAATGATTTTGCAGCCAGTGTGAAATAAATGATTTGTGGGCAGTGTGAATTTAGCTTTACCTGTACAATAATTTTAAAATATGGGTCCATGTGTAAATTTACTTTTCATTTACAAAATTTAATTTACTGGCTCAGGGCTTGTTCATTTCTGATGAGTGGAGAAATTCACCTGTGGATTTATCTAATCAGATGACCAAGTACCTGCAAAGTAACAGCACAAAAATTCATCTATGTGGTCAATGATATCAATGATGGTGGGTGTAGCAGTCAGAAAACCGCTTGTTGAAGACACACATGGATAAAGTACTGAGAAATTATACTTATGTAGCCCTCCTTCTCCAACCTATTTTCGTAATCTGTAATAGAAGCCCTAATCCTACACTGCATGGGAGATAAATCAGAGAGGAGTCCACTAAAATTTTAAACATACAACACACTCAACTCCATATGACTCTGATTCGGTGCTGAGAGGCCGGGTAAAGTTACTTTTAGCTTTACTGCTAGTGTGAGCAAAAATAAATAAACAAACTCCCATGCATTAAACCTTAACAAACTATAGCCCGCATTTCACATATATTTCACATCACACAATGAAAGTACTTCACAAAGTCAAACCATATAT
>JAOVYU010009626.1:0-12291 GCA_025674565.1 Synodontis membranacea
GACCATCATCCACATGATCAAATGTCCCTCCTGGATGCAATGAATGCTGGATGCCTGGACATATCAGCAGAAGATTGCCAGGGATGGATCAGGCATGCCAGAAGATTCTTTCCTAGGTGTATTGCCCTAGATGACATAAGATGTGATGTGGATCAGAACCTGTGGCCAAGTGGAGAAGACCGAGTAGATTAGCATCACTATTGTATCTGTATCAGTGGATGGTGTGTATACAAATTCTTGTATTTTGGAATTACTTAGTGCAAAAAAAATAAAAATAAATAAACAAATATTGACGAATTCTGCATCATGTCTGATTCATTCCAGTAACATATATTGCAATTATAAACAGGGATGTGTCCTTCTTTTACACAAGAAAATACTGTGTAATGCTACATGTTGTTAGTGTTTTTTAGGTCATTGTTCTGTGGGTGACAAAGTGTGTTTGTCGGCTGTCAACCTTTGCTAGTGTTCTGGAAGAATGAGTTTATTTGAGACCTGAATAAAGTGTTTTGGTAGTTGTAGTGCATTTTGAATGTGAAATGAACTGCTTTGCCAAGCTGAACGTCGGTTAGGAGAATTGTGTGAAGAGTTTTGCAAAAGTGACCTAAGTATTGAGAAATGTGTCCTAGCGTCTGTAAAAAACTGTAATATGCGTGTTGGATTTTGCTGCTGTAGATGTTAAGGTTGAATTGTTTTGAATTACTTTATATACTTTTGGGAAGTACCTTGTTAAGTAAGCGCCTTGACTTTGTACTTAAATACATTACTTGAGTTACATTCCACCACTGCTAACCACATTCAGTCTCCTTGCTCAAAAGACAATAATACTATTTGTTTTACATATTGTATTACCATTAGAGAGTCAGAATGATTGATGACCAACGTGTAGACTTCTTTTTTCTCCATTCTAATTCCAGTCTCTAGCCATAACACCAGAGCAGGAGTCATTCAATATCCATTTTGGCTCAGCCAAATCAGCAGTGGAGATTGCATTTGGAAGTCAAGATGGAGAGAGCTACTAAAACAAAGTGATTTCCACATCACCTTTACTCACGTTGTTACAACCTGATGTGCTCTCTTTTGTAAAAGAAAAAAAGGCAGGGATGGGTCGCTCGGCACCCAGTCTCAAGTTTAGGAAACACTAGTGCTTTGAAGCAGTGCTCCTCGCTTAAAATGAGGCTGTTACATGACCAATGGAACGGAAGCTTCATTACCTCACTGACACATCATGCAGATCTCAAAAATGCTGTGTGTCAATTGCCCCGTCCCATACAAGATATCCTGATAATGCAGTATCCTATAGTCTATGCCTATTTGTATTTTTTTTCTCAATGTTGTGTATTGTGGTTCATGAAATAATACTAATAAAAACAATCATGACCTGTTGTGGGTCATTATTTGATTATTTGCGTTTGCAACCACTCAACCACTATTCCTTTAAAAAAATTAAATCCTTCCTCCACTGCATAACTGTTGGTTATATGTAGACACATCAGAATCAATCACACTGCCTGTTAAGGCAATAAGAAGTAAACATACACATTTAATGTGAATAAGTGGGAAATATAATACAATATATGTAAATAAATCTTAAACTGATATATTTAATGCTTTGGGATGATGCAGTTGTAGGAATTCTTATACACCACTAGATGTCGTAGGGAGCACAGTCAGATCTTAGAACCATTTTGGCAGTACAAACATTATTGTTCAAAAGCACATCCCTAAGCTAAGGAGCAAGCCCACCATGCCTGGGTGGAAGAAGCATCAGTCTTGGAGAAGGCCTTCCCATAACCTATTTCAGCCTATGTGTTCAAATTAATGTATTTACATAATTTTTAATTAATGGCACTTGGCTTTTCTAAGTGCTTCTTAGGCCAGATGGTCTGCCATTTCATTGCCTCTTTGCCGCATGAGATGGCGCCCATTCAAAACAAACCATTTTAAGTTGTTGTAACCAACATAAATATTGAAATATCTACTAAATTAGGTCAGGTCTACATGAGTATTTATAATTTTGAATACTATAGATTCCAAGTCCATTTGGAACCGTGGAAACATCTCCACGATATCTACAGCTGCCTGCAATTTCTTTTCTGAATATTTAACATTACGGCCTCTTATATTATGATACCCATAACATCTTCTAATAGAGATCTACCAAGATCACTATCAACTCCTGAAAAGATATCATTAATCCTAATGTTGAAGAGAATTTGACTACACACACTGCCTTGTGGGATTCCAGTTTCTATAGTTTCTATAATTTCTATACATTCAACTCTTACCTCTATTGACTTATTTCTAAGAAAATTCATGATCCAGTTGTACAATTTTCCAACTATACCCGTAAACTTCAATTTAATAACGAGTCCCTTTTTCCACATCATGTCATAAGTGTTTTCTATATCTAATAAAACTGGACCACTTCTTTATTGACTTGTTATGTCTTCCAGACATAACATAGCATCCATAGTTGTTTTCCGTTTCTGGAACCTGCTTTGATAGAGACAGAGCAGACCTTTGCTCTCTAGTATATAAGTTAATCTGTCTGTGACAATATGTTGCATATGTTAGAAATCAGCACAGTTGGTCTGTAGCTAGTAGTCTCACCTTTATTTTTCCCAGGCTTCCCTATCGGAATGACAATGAGTGTTTCCATGATGTTGGAAGAGTCCCAGACAGTAGAACAAATTTTGTTTCTGAATAAAAATTGTTAAATGTTGTATAAGCATATCTTTACAGTTCCCCCTAAGCACATTAATCCTACCAAAGCAGTTAGTCCTCACCAACACATCAGTCCATATTCATATGAATATTATATAGTCTTTATTTCACATAAAATGCAACTAAACTAAATAGAATATAATCATTCTATGGAGAACTCAGAATGGACAAATACAAATTACATTTGCAATGCCTATTGTAAATAACATTAGTGTTGTGCTGTGACTTCTTAACGTGAACTATGCTACACATCTGGCATAGGCAAAATAACTTCACATGACAAAGTTCTCCTTTTATGGAATTTACTGAACGTTGGCAGGTGAGCACATAGCATTCAGCAGTACACATCAGTAATGGGGCTAAACTAAGTGGTAGTCTCCTGCACAGTCACAGAACAGTTTTCGAGCAGCACTGTCCATGTGATGAGCTGTAAGCTGCAACATAAAACAAACTCAACTGGAAATCTCAGTGCATTCCTTAAACACGATCAAGTCACATTAATGGACAATAAGCATGCCGCATGCAACATAAACAAGAAGAGGGACAGAGGACAAACAGAAGTGATCTGCCACAGTAGTTTAATATGATGTGCATTGGCCTTTGTCTTGCACCATTTAATATACAGACCATTTAAACCTGACCAGCAGGTGGGTCTAATGCACATTTTACAACACAATTGGCTGAAAAGCTTCAATTTAAGCTTCAAATTAACATGAATGTGATGAATGTAGTGTTACAGCAGTCTGGTGAAAAATGAGCTTAAGAGGAACTCTGTTAAAGCTTCATGAACAGATGGTGAGAGAGCTGGACAGACTAAAGGACTAAATCATCACTATTTAGGAAGAGATAGTGAGAGCTAGTTAAATGGCATTTTGAGTATTGCAGTATATTACTGCTATAAGTTCTGATTTAAATTGTTTTCTAAATCATCAACTTCTCAGCCAATTACTTATTATCTGTGTGGTTTAGTAATGTTTAATAAATAATAACATTTATTATTATATCATCAAATCAGCAAATTGAACTGTACTTTCTGACAGGATGTCTCTACATTAGGGGCTGGTCAGGCCTGGCTCCACCAGAGCAGTGCACAATATGATCAATAATTCAGTGTAACAAGTGGTCCTTATATATTATTTCTTTGCTATGTAGGATTTTTCGTTTATCCTTGTTGTATTAATTAATTAATTAGTTAATTATGTTAATTTATAAATTGCAGAATTATTTCCCAACTTAGGTTAGCCGTCTCATCCAGTGAGAATAGCTACGGATAAGTTGGTGATAAAACTGAACCGAAACTCCTTTTGTGGCGCCGTAAAAGAGTCTTGATTAGTTTTGAGGTAATATACATTAAAGTTATGCACTCCAGGCATGAGAGAGAACCAAAAAGTGAGTTAGATATGAACAAAAGAATGACCAGGGAAAATCCCGGATCATGATAGACAACATTTATTAACTACGACACGAGACAAACATAAAACATAAAACGAACAACAAATAACAATGTAATCTAAGTAATGTAATGTGGATAGTGACCGGTATAGATTTGATGTTTCTGATTAACATCAGGCTTAACCTAACACAACTCCAACTAGTTATGTTCAGGGAATAAAGCGTAGCAACAGAAAACAACCCAGATAATTCATTAAAAAGTGAGGAAGAAAGCATGATAAACACTTGCACCAGATTATGAAATGAAAGGGGTTGTGTGATGTGATGAGAGAGAGAGATGAGCTGCTGATCCTGATGTAGATGTGTGAAGGGAAGTGAAGAGGACTTGAGTCTCTGCTTACAAGTGTCTGCTTCCGAACCTCCTGTTGAATCTCTACTCGACCCTCTTGGTCGAATCTCTTCTTTCCGACCATCTCGGTTGAATCGCCCCTCGACCTTTTGCATTTTCAATAAAGTTCCAAATCTCTCAAATGGTCCAAGGTTGAACATTCATTCTTGGAAATCTGTGTCTGCTATATTGAGAGCTTCAATTTCATGTCTGACCTGACAATTGTGTCAGTCGGTGTTGGCAAATTAATTCTTATTTGGAGATGTATGATAGCTCAATTAATATTATCTGAGACACATTAACAGGAATTAATGTCATGATATCTGTGCCTTTAGTAAACCATTGGGGGGACATATAAACATACATGTATTTTGGTTACCATGCCATTATAACACGTTTTTAGGTGAGGGCAAATAGTTCCTTTGTCTTGGAACGACCCTCATGTGCCTTTGATTTATGACTCATCCCTGTGCTGGTTTTATACATGACTATTAACTCACATGCAACTTCACTTGCATACATTTCTTCATGAAGTGAACATCAGATACATCAACAGTGAAACTTTGACATCAAAATAAGACTAAACATATCCCCCTTACAGACAACAATCTGAGAGTTATATCCCTTTATGTCTAGATTACAATTAATGCCTCAAACTGAACATAACAAGACTTTCAGTAGTTAATAAATGCACATTATAGTTGTATAATATAGAAGAACATACAATGAACTATAACCACATTATACAGACAGCATTATTAGGTCTTGCTTTTGCCCAAAAATGCATGTCTGTTGCCCCCTGAGAAGGGGGTTTTATAAGCATGTGGTGGAATGTGTGAGATCAGATAAGATTGGGAGTGTGTGTGTGTGTGTGTGTGTGTGCTTGTGTGAATATGTTCTATTTGTTAGGATGTATTGAGCACCCATTCCCAGTTCCAGAGTTTGTTACTGAGTCCTTGTTTTAGTGGGTTCATGAACTCCGTGGTCCTTCCTGGGGTTAATCTGCATTTAACCCAAAGATTGCTGATGATGCATATCTTGGGACCAGATGGCTGCTGGCACCAAGGGGATAGTCTCTTCCATCATAAACCATCATTAGATAAATAGCACCACCCCCCGGTATGCAGAACAATGAGGGAGACTGTCTATCAATATTACAAAAGTCTCTGTTTGATTTTGGCCCTGTTTGATTCCTTCAGCTACTAACATTGTTGAGTGTATACCAAATGCACTAGATGTTGAAATTAGAGAATCTTCATTCAATAAATTCTACCAAATCCTCCCTATGTTTTGTAAAAATACAAATGAAGAAATAATTACCATGCGTTCTGAGAGAGAACAAGGAGAACACTTCATAACAACTTCTCCTAACCTCAGGGACAGCCAGCCATTGTCACTGTGTTATAAGATATATTTTGTGATTTAATGTAAAGAGTTTAACTTTGATTTATTTTGAACTTGGTAAAGAAAAGGAGAACCATGTATGGTGACTCAGCATTTCAAGATAAGCTAGTTGATTACAGCTTATTTCTGTTAGAAGCTGTTCTTAACTGTTTGTACTGTATTTTCATTTGTTATTTACCTGACTTCAACACCATAAAGAGCAAAAGAAACTTCTCATCTGTGTGGTTGTTGGGCAGGCATTAGGGCAGGGAATATTATTATTATTATTATTAGTTTCAGTTGTTTAAATTATCTTATTTTCAAATCTGTTAACCATTTTTAGTTATTTTTTCCCCTTATAATTTTTCCCAATAATGTGGCACTAACTTTCATTCCAATAAAGCTTTCTTGAATTGAATGAGAGAGGGAAGACATCAATGGGCTCTTTCAGGGCTCTAAAGTCCCAGCATCACATGATGAGCTCCGCAGAATAATAAATGGAAAGGGAGAAGATTACTGACGCCACATCATCACATACAGATTCACATGCAAGTCATGGGTAGAATGAGTATTTTAGGTTACTAATATATAAAATACTATAATACATAGTCACATGTTGCACCGTGAACCTAATTTAATTGCTTAAAAGAAACCACCTCTTCGAATTTCTCTAGAAAAAAAGGAACTAGAACAAAAACGAAAGTAACGGAAAGTAACCAACAAGAATCGTGAACTTTGGGACAAAGCTCGTTTATATTCAGCACGGTCTTACTATTAATATATTCATCTTAAAATGAGTGAGTATTTTGATCTTTTTAATACAATCTATGATAAACCAAGAAGTTAAATTTTGCTTAAAACTGGTGTCATTTGTGATGTGTTACAGCTTGTAGAACAGACTAAGCAATAATGTGAAACTGTCTTTCAGGGATTATGTTTGTTGGTATGACTCTCCTGATTCTCTACAGCTTTATAGAATATCAATCAGGTATGAATAAACACTGTTTCTCTCTCTCCTTCCTTGACAGTGTGTATGTGTGTGTGTGTATTAGTGAATTCTAAGGTCATGGAGTTTGTAGATTATTAACTCTTTATAAGATGCTTTTGAGAGAACTAACAAAGATAGCAAAATGACGCCGCGCTGGATCTGCACCAGACGTATCACAAGCTGCGGAACAGATCTGCACAACTAGTCCAGAACAGAGTCCACTTGGGCGGTCCAACTTTCTAGGCTTGGACAATGAAAGTGATTGTCATTGTTGATGCATCACAGCACACAGTGAAATGTGCACGACAATGAAATGTGTCTTCTGCATTTAAGCCATGTGATATAGCAGTGGGCAGCTATTATTCAGCACCTACTGAGCAGTGCATGGGGTGGTACCTTGCTAGTCTGAGATTTTAATAAGGAATCTTTCAATCACAAAATTGCTTCCCTAGCCATTACTCCAACTGCTACAATGTCTATTAAATTGTTATATGACAATGTCAACTGAAATTTTGAGATGGTCAATTACATTACAGTTGGTGGCGAAAGCTTCTTAATTTAGGTTTTATATAGTAGTAATGTACTAGGTACCAAATGACACTACATTTACATCAAAGTTATATAAATTGCTTCTAAAGGTATACTTTACATTTAGTGTTACGATATGTACAAGGGGTGGATGCATGCTCAGGAATCCAGGAGGCAGAGGTGTGACTTATTCAGTTTATTAAACTATATACAAGTAGAAATCAACATTTTAGAGAGTCAACAAACACTGATATACTTCAATAACCAATTGAGCAAACTGGAAACGGATCCAAAATAAACAGTCAATAATCCACATGAAACAGGATCTCTAATCCGACATGGACAGGGTCAATATTCCGACATGAACATTGTCTATAAACCGACATGGACAGAGTCAATATTTCGGCATGAACATGGTCTATATTCCGACATGAACAGAGTTAGCTTTCCAATATGACCATGATAAATAATCCAAACATGGACAGACTTCATAATCCCACAAGAAGGTGAGGGTGTGGAATAGAGCACAATACAAAATATACAAGCTAACGAGGCATAAGGGCTAGGCAGAAATCGTAACCAGAAGAAACAGGCGGAAGTCAAAAACCATAGGAACAAACATGAAAACACAAATATTGCTACACAAAGAATCACATAGTGAGCTCTCAATTTAAACCATAGTGGGAGTCTCTTGATTCGAAGCACCTGCTTCCAATCAGTGGTCTGAAGGGCCTGGTCACATGCACACGTCAGGCATCTTGATCTGTAGTCCTAGTGCTTGGGACATGTAGTCCATAGCTGACAGAACCCTGACATTTAGAAGCAATTTATATGACTGATGTAATGCATATAATGAATTTCAAATAATATCCAATCCTATTATTTATAGTTTTTGTAGTTTTAAGCACTACTTACAAGAGCAAGCAATTGTGTCTGACCTACACCTTCTTCTTTGCCAGGCAGGCCTGTAGATCTGCCTTGGGGTTCGCTCCTCAGATGGTCCATGCTCCATCTGCAGGCAGGGAGGTGGTAAAGTTGGTGGGGAAGGTGTAACATCTTCTATGCTTGGCACATGGCAAGGTTGAAGACATAAGGAGCTGGTGGCTCTAGTGATGTTTTTTTTGGACCCCTTTTTCTCGTTTTTATCCTCCTCCTCATGGTCATCATCAACATCAGTGTCCCCAAAGAAATGTCTGCTGTGGATTGGGGAAAAAAAACATTTCCATGTTTGGAACTTTTTGGGTTCATTTATAGCTGGCATTGGCTTTGTGGTTGTTTTTGGGTTTGTTATAGCAGGCCAGAGCACTAAATGGGGCAGGTGGTGGCCTAGCAGTTAGGAAGCGCCCCTATAACTGAAAGATTGCAGGTTCGAATCCCACAGCCAGCAGGTATCACTGAGATCTGGACTGTCTGAGGTCTATCAGTCAAGAAGTCCACGATCCAGTTACATAGGGGGGTGTTCAGGCCCAACAGGCTTAGTTTTTCAGTCAGGTGCTGAGGAATGATTGTGTTGAATGCTGAACTGAAGACTATGAACAGCATTCGAACATATGTGTCCTTTTTATCCAGGTGGGTGAGTACCAGGTGAAGGGTGGTTGTGATGGTATCGTCTGTAGAGCGGTTGGGATGATAGGCAAACTGTAAAGGATCCAGAGTAGGTGGCAGCAGGGTCTTAACGTGCCTCATGACGAGCCTCTCAAAGCACTTCATGATTATGGGTGTGAGTGCTACGGGACTGAAGTCAATGAGGCAGTACACTGGAGACTTCTTCGGCACAGGAACGATGGTGGTGGTCTTGAAGCCTGTGGGAACAACGGTGGCGCTCAGAGACATGTTAAAGATGTCAGTAAATACATCTGCCAGCTGGTCTGCACATTCTCTGAGCACTCTCCCACCGGGATGTTATCTGGCCGAGCAGCCTTCCGTGGGTTAACTCTGCAAAGAGTTTTCCTCAAATCAGCTGTTGTCAGACATATCACCTGGTCATCGGGCAAGGGGGAGAATTTCTTTGCCCTTATGTCGTTCTGTGCATTGAACCATGCGTAGAAGTCATTCAGCGCATCTGGAAGGGCGGCATTACCATTAGTTTTGTAGTCCACTGATAGCCATGTACATCTCACAGAGCGCCTCTTTAGCATTAGCGCTGGGGTTAATATATACTCCAACGATTAACACAATGGTGAATTCCCATGGTAAATAAAAAGTTCTACACATAACTGTCAGTAACTCCACCAGCAGTGAGCAGAAGCTGGACACTAAAACAGAGTTCTTGCACCATTCCATGTTGATATAAACACACAAACCACCGCCGCGAGTCTTACCGCTCAGTGCTGCGCTTCTGTCGGCATGAAATGCGATTAGCCTGACAAGCTGAATGGCGGCATCTGAAACTCTGTCACTGAGCCATGTTTCCATGAAAACAAAAACACAGCATTCTCTGAATTCATGCTGGGTAGTCCATTGAAGTCTGATGTAGTCCAATTTATTATCCAGGGAGCAGACACTTGAAAGCAGGATGGACGGGAGTTAGGATTAGCTTTTAGCCTAGCACAGACCCCCTCTTGCTTGCCGCGCTTCTGTTTCCTCATGCACCGCTTCCGATGGGCCCTCTCCCGGTCGCCGGCATCAGGCGATGCCGAGGGCTGGAGGCCTGGTTTCCGTAGCAACCTGAGCACATGTAGAGTTTGCAGAAGTTCATCCTGCAGGTCAGTTATTGGATTATTCCTGTACTCCAGCAGTTCTTGATGGTGGTAAACATGAACACCATTTGTTTTGGTGCCCATGTGAGTTCGGAGTCGCGCTCATTAACAAAATAGCACAAAAAAGCACCATTATGGACTCGGAATGGCTGCTGCGAGCTTACTGCCATTCCCCCTCTCTCTCTCGCCATCAAAGTACTGACCTACAGTAAAAATTTTATGTGTCAAGCTTCAGACTCAATTTACAGGAAATCTCATAATAGAATTACAAACAAGAGCAGAACAAGCTTGATTTAAAAGGTGTATGTTAATGTGTATACATTTGATTGCTAATGTAATGTTATGTTATAATACAGAAGTGGCATACCACATTATTAATGATTCTGACATCATATGTTTTCCAGTCAGATCAAATTTGCAGAGTCACCCCTAATATGTTTAAGTCATTTATCTACGTCTACATATGTCCTTTGTCTTAACGTGGAGCTGGAGACAGGCACAGTCTTCCTATTCATTTTATCTAAAAGAAATAAAACACAAAATACATGTTCCTGTTGTAAGTCCAGGCTAATATGCTACATCATGACCATAGTTTATAACTTTAAAAGTATCAGATAACATTATCACACTGTACGTAAATTATTTTAAAGCAAAAAGTCACGTTCAGATGTTCAATTATAACAGCTACAGTCTGTGGCCGACCCCAGTTTATCAGGTCTCGGAGCGGTCACGATACCCACTTCTGCCTCACAGAGATCCAGCTAGCCCCCTTAGCCAATTAGTAATGTTAGTAATATAGCTAAAGGTAAATTTAATTGGTGCTGCTTTTAGACACTTAACAGTAACAGCCTGGAAAGCGGTAAGTGAGTTTCTGAAGAAGGACCACCCACTTCAATGACAGCTTCTTCCCACAAGTCAGCTGACTTTAACAGCCACTGACCTCATCCTTCCAAATGCAAATAAATGCACATTAGCACCAGTTTGGATTGTACATGGGTGTTAAAGGCAGAGCTGTAGTCAGTGAACAGGTGTTTTTCTTTTCTCCGGGCAGCATTTATGGTGAGGGAGCCACAGCTCTGTTGCACCGGTACACAGACTGAAGTGGGTCCAGGATAGCAGGGATGTAGGGTAGGATGATGAACATGCCTACTTTTTCTAGGCACTTGATCACTAGGCAATGGGTGATAGTCATTTGGGCAGGAAACAGTGGATTTCTTTGGGACTGGCATGATTTTAGTTTTTTTTTTTAACAAAATGGTGCACAGAGACAGGTTGAAGATGTCAGTGTACACCTGGGACAGCTGAATGACGCAGACTTTCAGGACATGTGACAGGATGCCATCATGGCTGGCAGCTTTGCAAGTTTTAACCAATTTAAAAGTGGTACTCTCATCAGCCTCAGACATCCAGATAGTCCGCATTTAACAGGAAATGGTTCTGCCTGTAATTATTAATCATTGTGTTTTTTTAAGCTTAGAGTGAGCTCTTTGTATCTACAGAGAGCGGGATCTCTTCCATGGAGCTGCCGTGTTGCACCACTAAAATAGCCCAGAACAGAGTGCAAATCTTTCTCTTTCTCTGATCGTCCTGCGGTTTCACATGGGGGTGTTTGTTGGATCGCTGTGGCAGACTCTGGCCTGGCCTGTCAGGGGGATAGGTTGGGGGGCCGGGACTCCTCTGGCATGTGGTGGGCCCTCTGCCAGGGTGGGGATGGGCCCCTGGTCGACGGGGGTCCTTAGCTCTGGGTCCATCCCCCCCCTGGGGGGTCATGGACGGGACTGGGGGTATTGCCATATGCCCCCCCCCCCAAAGGCCTCCTTGTAAGAAGGTCATGGTTCCCTTGGTCCATGCTGTCTCTCCTTCGGGTTGGATAGGTGGCTGTCTGAGGGGCACATGTTGCCATGGCAATTTACCCTGGGTCTCATGTTCTTGATTAAGTCGAACTTTCTCCATAAGCCAACCCCATATAAGCACCGCCCCTCCAACTACAATTTCTCTGAAGACAATACCGGTGTTCCTAGATAAATATGACATTGGTGCGCAAATCATGAGGGATTTCAGACCAATTTATATATTCTATCGGCAATATCTGTTTGCTGTGCAGTTCGCAAAGTGGTGCTTGCTCTATCTAAACTGTTGGATGCATTTGTGGTTTTCCCTGGTCATTTAAGTGCTCTGTGGAATAA
>JAOVYU010009922.1:0-12270 GCA_025674565.1 Synodontis membranacea
ACTATAAAAGCTATGTCAAATCTGTATACGTGGTCATTCTTTCTGTATCCTGTATACAAGAGGGTGAACACTGCATCACTGCTGAATAAATATTTTAAGATTTGTCGTGAGTTTCTGTTTGACGGCGGTGGAGAAGATTTTCGCTCCAACAAGGTCTATCCAAAACTGCACACTCTGTCTCCTTAAGATCCCCCACCAGGACTCAATCCGCTGGTTTGCAGTGCTACGCCCATAGAGGAAACTTCAATCTGACTTTTGAGAATCTGTGTGGTTCTTGCACAGGAAGATAAGCATGTTTTCGATATGCCCATTTTCCATTCTGTCAGCGCGCAGTCACTCTGGGCATCCTCCCAAGCGAGCAGTGGATAAGACAAAATAGTCTGCAATTACTTAGGGGTTGTTGTTTGTTGTGTAGGCCTCCATCCACACAATATAGCTAAAACCGTCAATGCAACCACTGATGGCAATGCCATATGGCTTTTGCTTATCGAATCCACCTGCAGGATAAAGCAACTTGACCAGTTGTCTTATTGTATTTTGCGATACAACATAACCTCTCTGTATTGCACACAGGTGTAACCATCGATATCCTTGCATCTGCCCATTTCCAACAATTTCAGTTTGCAAGAATGTGGCCACGTCTTCCAAGTTTGTATGATGGCTCCTTCTGAACAAACGACGTTTTCGGCACAACCTTTTCAGTGTCCTTACACTAATTAGCACATTAGGATTTCTTTATTGCTAAACCCGATTCTAAAGAACATTTGGACCAAATCATCTATACGAGGCATGTTGAGTCGTCGGCCAAATTAATCAGTCCGAGTTCAGATTCTGTTCAAACTCATTTCAACTTTATTCTCGACATTTCAAGTTTAATGTCAACATGTCGACTTTAAAGTCGACACGTCGAAATTAAAGTCGACATTGATTTCAACTTTATTCTTGAAATTTCAATTTTAATGTCGACATGCTGACTTTAATCTCGTCATGGCAAAAAAAATTAAATTCATGTGTGGCCCTAATACTGGCGAAAGAGTACGTCCGAGTTGTGTCCTTTTTTAACTGTCTATGTAGGGTGAACACGCGTTCTCTTTTTGGACCTAAAAAAATGCTTTTGGGGTGAGATTTCTAAAATGCAAACAAGTATAATATTTGCTTTCTACGGTCCCCAAACGGAACAAACTAGGAAGAGGAGTCGTTCTCACATTTGGTACAATTTTGCAGCACTGTCTCCAAATACAGTATATCCTAACCATAGTTTGATGATTTAAAGTCATCCTTCCTTGCATATACATTAATATTTTCTCACACGAGGTCCAGTATCTGATTTGCTCCCTGAAACTGACTTTTAATAAAAACACCCCCTTGATGTGTAGACATGTTCCCACCTACACTCTACCCACAAGATCTGCTTTAAAGGAAATGGTAGCAAATGGATACAAAAATGAAAAGGAAAAAGTCCATAAGTCCATAGCAGCTTTTAGCCTGACAGCAGACATGGCTTCAAATGGATGCATATCTTGTGGTAACTTGTTATTACATTACCTAGTGTCTTGAACTGGCAGGTCTGAAATGGAACATTGGATGCAACTGTTGAGGTTCATTGCTACTTCGGTGACCCAAGTATCCCCAGATCTGAGGATCCACAAGAATACTGCACTACAAAGAAAGTTTATCTGTCTTTACCAATTAGCACTGCTGTTTTTATGCCTCCATCCTCCTGCTCTATCTATACTACTGTTCCATATTTTTTCTAAGGCAAGGGAGATTGTCAGTTTTAAAAAAGGAACCAATTGAGCCTAAATCTGCTGAACAAATACTTTACTTAAATAAAAATCTTTAAACTTGGCATACAAGCGTGCTTATTCATCAGCCACATAAACAAAAATATGTTCTGTTTTTACATATGTTAAAATACACAGTCATTAGTTAACATTACACACCTTGTTCAGAAATCAGACATAAATATGTGAACAGTAACAAAAATATACAGTAGAACCTCTGGTCATGAATGTTTCCGAACACATACAAATCGGGTTACGATCAAAAAGTTGGCTAAAATTTCGCATCTGTTCATGACCACACGCTCTGGTGGCAAACAAAAACATTAGCAAAGTCTCCCATTTCTGAAAAGTTTTAATGTGCAGGGAAAGGCAAGTCACATTAGATGGCTAATAACACCAGAAGCCCCTTAAATAGAAGAAATCACAAGAGAGAAGACACCTGAGGAAAACGTCCCTCCATCGCAGAACCGGATTCTCCCTCAAAACTGTAACCTCCTCTCCACCTGACTTCCTCCTCACTTCCTTCACGCCAAAACTCGACTCATGCAAGTTTAGTTTTCTCTGTTGTTTAGGGTTAGTTTTTGTATAAATTACAGATTTAAAAGTGTTTACAGCGAGTGGTTTGTAAGGGTCTAGTGCGAACTTGGTCTCGCACTAGACAACTCTTGCAGTGTTAGTTTTCTCAGTTGTTCAAGGTTTTCTCAGTGTTATTCAATGTTTTTACATTTAGTTTACTATTACATTGTGCATTCTATGGTATAATTAACTATTTTTGTGCTAAAAAATCTTTACAAAAAATAAAATAAAATTTACATGCAGTTCATATGGTCTGGGATGGATGAATCGTTTTTACATACAATCTTATGGGGAATTTACCTTCAGGTCGCGACCAAATCGGGTCGCATCCTAAGTTTTGGAATGAATTATAGCTGTGACCAGAGGTACCACTATATGCATTGGGTATTTTTTGTACTGTTAGTGACCGCTAGTGTACACTGTGTTAAATAAATCTTCAAGTAATGACCTCAACTCATTTCGATTAGAAACTTCTTTGATTAGAAAGCTGCTTTGCCACTAGTAGTAGGTACTTAACAGACGTTAATACACACTGAGTATTTGGATGTACTCTCAGAACTTCCGTTTGTGAAGAAGACGCTTGCAATATAGTCCTCAATATACAGTATATACTGACTTGAAATAAAATTATGTCCTTTAGTTGATTTATACATATATTGGTAGTATATAGTTTGGAGGTATTGTTGAAGGTAGCAAAACTCAAATATTTTATTAAAATATTTACTTGTATGTGTGTGTGTAATTTTTTAAGAATAAAATTATTTATAGTTAGTGTTAATAGTGTATTGATAGTGTTCTTTCTGTTTAAATTGATAGATATTATAAAACCCAAACAATCCTTCTAAATTAGAAAGAAAAATTGGTGCTTGTATCAGGGTTGTGCAACATTCAGAACTGAATTGAGAATAACTGAAGTTTAAAGTCCCATCCATAGAAAAAATATTTCAATTTGATTCATTTAATTGTCATTTTGTGAAGCATGACAGAAGACTGCTTTGCTTGAAATAAAGTATTCAAAATGGTTTCTTAACATTTCTAGGTGGACTGCATTTGTTTGAGAGCTTCTTTGCTACTAAATTTGATGGTGATTGCAGGACTTCTAATTGTTACCAGTACTGTATTGGAAAATATCTAAAGAGACTCTTAGATCTCAGGATCTAAGATAAAAAGGTTTGTAGATTTCACCTTTGTTGCAAAATAACAGCAGGCAGAGTTATCTGTGCTTGTTCATTTTGGTGAAACAACTCCCTCGAGCACACAAGGAACAGAAAGTGCCAAAGGCAAGCATTTCAAGCATGGATTGTATAATGCTTTATTTGTTTGTTTGTTTGTTTTTTTTTATTTTGTTACATGTTTTTTGTGATTTGACTTGTCAGTAAAAGGCAAATTTTTAAAACTTACTTATTATTTTACTTATAATTCTGTCATTAGTGGAATTTATATTTAGAAATGTATCTTTGTTCCTTGAAGAATTATATAGATAGAAAAAATATTGATAGGCTTTTTTCCCTACAGAAGAAACACCCTGAAATCTTGATGGACCCTGAAACCAGTAGTAACACAATCCAGCCAAACCAGAATGTTGATAATAGTCATCCCATGAAGCAGAAAGTTCCAACACTAAGGTCTACAACTGATCTTGCTCTGACTGACGGTATCGTTACATACTTTGCCAATGCTCTTGATTTGCATTTCATTGAGACAAATAAGTATTTGATCCCTAAGCAAAACACCACTTAGTGGAGAAACCCTTTTTGGCAAGCACAACAGTAAGACATTTCTTGTGATTTGTCACCAGGTTTGCACACATCTCAGAAGTCCTTTAAGTTTCTTGCCAGCCACTTGGCAACTCGAACCTTCAGCTCTCTCCACAAATTTTCAATAGGATTAAAGTCTGGAGACTGGCTAGGCCACGACATAACCTAAATGTGCTTCTTCTTTAGCCACTCGTATATTGCCTGGGATATATGTTTTGGGTCATTGTCATGCTGGAAGTCCCATCTACAGTGTTCTGGCTGAGGGAAGGAGGTTCTCATCCATGATTTTACGCTACATGGCCCCATCCATTGGCCCCTCAATGCGTGAAGTCATCCTGTACCTTTAGTTGAAAAACAGCCCCAAAGCATGTTTCCACCTCTGTGCTTGACTGCAGGGATGGTGTGCTTTAGGTCATACTCAGCATTTCTCTTCCTCCAAACACGGCAGTTGGAGTTGATTCCAAACAGCTCGATTTTAGTCTAATCTGACCACAGCACTTTCTCCCATGCCTTGTCTGAATCATCTAGATGTTCACTGGCAAAATTAAGATGGGCCTGTACATGTGCCTTTTTGAGCAGTGGGACCTTGCAGGCACTGCAAGACTTCAATCCATGATGGTGTAGCGTGTTACCAATGGTGTTCTTGGTGACTGTGGTCCCAGCTGCCTTCAGATTAGCTCCTCCCGTGTAGATGTGGGCTGATCCCTCGCCTTTCTCATGATCGTCCTCATCCCATGAGGCAAGATCTTGCATGAAGCTCCAGATCGAGGGCGACTGATGGTCATTTTATATTTCTTATTTCACCTTCTCACCCTGCTCTCCCTTAAAATGAATCTACTATAAAAATTAGAGACTGTTTATTTCTTTGTAACTGGGCAAACTTACTAAATCAGGGGATCAAATAATTATTTCCCCCACTGTACATGTATTCACTAAATGTATTAATCATTGAAATTAATGCATGTAAACATCACAGAAGTATTATTAATAATCACATAGTATTGAGCATCATATAGTATCATGTTAAGAGAACTACCTTATTGTATTGTGTTTATTCATTGGTTAATTATTTCATATTATATTTGATTTCCCTTTGGCTATATTACAAATGTATTAACCATTTACAAATGTGTTAATCATCTATCACATATTACACTTGATTGTATTACACTTAATCACATTTATTATATGTTACCAAGATGTATTAGTGTCATGGTTACTATGAAGGTGTGTGTGTGTGTGTGTGTGTGTGTGTGTGTGTGTGTGTAAATACTGGACACAATTGCAGGGATCCACAGACAGTGAAAATGAAAGTTAATGTGTTGTTTATTAAATAAAGGCAGCATATAGAACCTGTGGCTGGAGTGGAGCTGGAGCGGGCTCTGTGGCTCAGACTGGGACAGGCTCCATGACTGAGACTGGGACTGGCTCTGTGGCTGGGACTGGCTCTGTGGTTTGGACTGGGACTGGAACAGGTTCTGTGGTTCAGACTGGGACTTAATAAAAAATAACGGTTTACATAAAAAAATTTTTTTTACTATAATAAAGTTATAAAATTGTCAAACTGTTGGAAAATAAGGATTAAAAAGTCAGTTTTAATCAAATATGCAGTGTCTCACTATATTATAATCAGACCGATATATGTAAGAAGCTTTGTGAGTCGTTTATGCTACAAAGTCTATTTAGTCATTTACAACATATAAAAATGCATATATGCATGACGTACCTTTAAAATAACTTTTTTATTTTTAATGAAAAGTGATATGATTGTTTATAATAAAATGTACTTTATTTTTTCATAATACAATGTTTATCATTCAAGCTCCTGAACAAAAAGGATCCCAATGTCTTATTTTTTTCAAATATCCACCAAACTGGAATGTGAGCCATACATGCTGAAAATGCTATTTAAGGTGTTGCAAGCTGATGGGAGCTTCAGAAAGGGAGCTACAGAAAGAAATGCATTCAAGAGCATGAAGAGTACCATTTAATGACTTTTTTCACGTCTGATGAAACATGATACCAAATCTGAATTAAAATGTATTTTTCATTACAAAGTGATGAAAAGTCTGTCTTGAAAATGTAAGAAAAATTTTGTTTTTCAAATATGTTGTGACTCACTATTTTTAAATCAGACTGACACATGAGCATAGCCACTGAAAACCTATTTAGACAGGTTCAAGCTGGAAGCATTAGAAAGTGGGTAGAAAATCCACTTTATTAGAAAAACAAACTATGCACATGTACCATATAATGACTAGTTTCACATTTCTGGTTATAAGAGATAAAAAAAAACGATTTTACATTACATTAAAATTAGTTTACATTAAAATTCATTGTTGTACAATAAAGTGCTAAAAGGTCAAACTCTTGAAAATTTGGTTACAAAGTAATTTTTCATCAAATAAGATGAAAAAATGAACTAAGAATATCGATAGTCAGTTTAATAGTCATTAAAAAGATTTTCTTTTTCAGCTGGGCAAGCATATGTTGCTTTAATTCGAGTGACAAGTGTAGAAAATCTTATCATTCAATATTTCAAATCCACTGCTACTGTAATGTCCATGACTCACGACTCCCCAGTGCTCAGACTCGCCAGAGTTTTGATACTAATGTTTGATGAGTCTGCGTTGAGTTTGTATGGTATGTGTGTGTCTGTCCTTTTAAGTAATTTCCTGAGTCACTTCCTGGTTCCTGGAGGAAAGCATGACAGATGAACGAACCTTCCACATGGACACAGCAGAAGCTCCCTTGCTGGCAGACAAGGAGACCTCATTCACCAACAAGGGCAGCTGGACCAGCTCACCCGCGTCATCTCTGAGCTTATCCAGTACATCCGCTTACCGCCAGCAATGCCACAGCAAACACCGGCGCCAATTGCAGTGAGCCCTACGCTGCACCCTTCTGCCACTCACGCTTTGCTGCCTGAGAGGTAAGCTGGTGATCCAGCGGGTTGACAGAATTTCATCCTGGCATGTGAGCTATATTTTGCAGAGTACCTGAAGATGGCTCAGCAGCAGAAGTTGTCGATGCTGGTCCACCAACTCACAGGGTGGGCTCATGACTGGGCTGCAGCAATCTGGAGAGCTGAAGGTAACAATGTGCAGGATTATTTCTCCTTTCTGAATCTGTTTCAGGCCATGTTCGATCACCCAGACCAGGGTCAATCCAGTGGCCAGCGACTGCTGTTGCAGCAGGGAAAACAATACACAGCAGATTACACCATCCAGTTTCGGATCCTTGTCGCAGACTCTGGGCGGAACGAGCCGGTGCTGCAGGAGGTGTTCCATAGGGGTCTGAACCCTGTGCTCCAAACTGAGTTGTCCTGCAGAGATGAAGGTCTTGACCTCAACAGGATCATCAATATCATGGTCAAGCTCAACCAACACCTTCAGACCAAACAGGCATGGCCCCAGCACCTCACCCCACAGTCCAGCCCACCGCAACTCCCTCCAGCCCATGACCAGGTCCGGTCTGAGAAGAGCCCATCCCTGAGCCCATGGAAATGGGATCTTCTCATCTGTCAGCCAAGAAAAAAGGCCGGTGTCGATGGTGTGGCCTATGCCTCTACTGTGGAATTGGAGACCATCTGGTGGCTTCCTGTTCCCTCCAAGACAAACAGTTCCAGGTGGTACACAACCACACCCTGCACACCAACCAATTTATTATTTCTGGCTCCATTTTTTCAATCACTCTTCTGTTCTTGTGTCTGTTCCTTTAGATTTTGGGTCAGCTGGCAATTTCATTTCGCAGTCCCTAGTGTCCTCCCTTTCTGTTCCCATGGTCGACATTGTCATCTCCATCACAGTTAAAGCTGTAGACAGCCACCCAGTTAGCCCTAAGCCCGTCAATCGTCTCACCGTCCCACACCGACATTCCACCCCAGCACTCCGAACATATCCAATTATTAGTTTTACAGCATGAACAACCCACCATAGTCATACCAAGGGCTAACTGAGGTCTTTAGCATTTCCAAGGCCGCTCTTCTCCCACCTCACCGAACGTGGGATTGTGCAATTGAGCTTCTGCCTGGCACGGCACCCCCCGGTCACGAGTCTACCCATGATCTGAGGTGGAAACCAAAGTGATGGAGGGTGCAATCAGCTGATCCACTTCCCCTTTATTGAGAAGAAGGACGGCAGACTCCGACCCTGCATCGACTACTAGGGGCTCAAAACAGTCACAGTGATGTATCCGCACCCGCTTCCGCTCATCCCCTCAGCCACTGAACAACTCCGGGGGGCTAAACTATTTACTAAACTCGACCTCTGGAGTGCGTACAACCTAGTTTGTGTGCGAGCAGGCGACGAGTGGACGATGGCGTTCAGTACCACGTCAGGGCACTATGAATATAACGTGATGCCATTTGGTCTTGTAAATGCCCTGTCGTTCTTCCAAGCCTTCATGAATGACATATTTAGAGACATGCTCAACAAATTTTTTATTGTCTACCTCGATGACATATTCCCCTAATTACCATATCCACATACAACACGTCAAGGCAGTACTCCGTCGCCTCCTTGCACATAGGTTGTATGCCAAAGCTGAGAAATGCGAGTTCCACCGAAAGGAGATCACCTTTCTCAGCTATAACATAGGCCCGAAGGGGGTGGAGATTGATCAGAACAATGTGGCAGCAGTATCTGAGTGGCCTGAGCCTACGACGGTCAAGGGGTTACAATGCTTTTTGGGGTTCATCAGTTTTTACTGTCACTTTATCCAGGGGTTCAGCACTGTGGCAGCACCACCTTAAGGGGAATCCCCAAAAGTTACTAGTGACTGATCAGGCCTGAGAAGCCTTCCAAAAATTAAAGACTCTGTTTACCCAAGCACCTGTATTTAAACTACCCAACTCAGCTAAACCATTCGTAGTCGGGGTCAATGCTTCCGAGGTAGGACTCAGGGCAGTGCTGTCATAGAGGCATGGGGCCCTGGAGAAGCTCCACCCATGCACTGCCTTCTCCAGGAAGCTAATGGAGGCAGAGCGAAATAATGACATAGGTAATCGCAAACTGTTAGCTGTCAAAGCGGTGCTAGAAGTGTGGCATCATTGGCTGGAGGGGGCTTGTCATCCCTTCATAGTTTTCACCGCAATCTGGAATACATTCATCAAACCAAGAATACATTCGTCAACAAGGTTTTGGTGGCCCACAATGCAGCAAAGTGTCCAGTGGGATGTTGTCTCCTGCTCATTGTGCGTGGCCACCAAGAGTTCTCGTCAGTTGATTGACAGAAAATTAATGCCCCTACTGATACCCAAAAGACTGTGGTCCAATGTGGCAGTGGACTTTGTCACGGATCTTTCAGAGTCAAAGGGGTTCACCACTAATCTGATAAGGGTTGTAGATTTATCCCTCTGGTTTCTCTTCCCTCTGCCTTGCAGGTGGCCGAAGCTTTGTTCCAGTACGTGTTCTCGGTGTATTGGCTGGTGGAGGATATCCTCTCCGATCGTGTCCTCCAGTTCATCTCGCAGGTCTGGAAGGCTTTTATGGGGAAACTGGGGGCCACTGTTAGCCTGACCTCAGGGTACAATCCCCAACCTAACAGTCCGACCAAATGCACCATCCAGAAGTTTGGGAGATCCCTCTGGTCTTATTGCCATGCCCGGCAGCAGGACTGGGCAGAGTTTTTGGTCTGGGCAGAGTATGCCCAGAACTCACTGCGTCTCTTGGCTACTGACCTAACCCCCTTTGAGTGTGTGCTCGGGCACCTCTGGTCGTGACCCGATTTGGTCGTGACCCGAATGTAATTTCCCCAAAGGATTGTATGTAAATACAATTAATCCGTTCCAGACCGTACAAACTACATGTAAACTTTTTAAAAAGATTTTTTAGCAAAAAATAGTTAATTATACCATAGAATGCACAGTGTAATAGTAAACTAAATGTAAAAACATTGAATTACTCTGAGAAAACCTTGACAACAGAGAAACAGAGAAAACTAACACTGCAGGAGTTCATGCTAGACCAAGTTCACGCTAGAAAGACCGCTAGCTGTAAACACTTTTTAATGAGTTTTAAGCACAGGAAAAAAATTAACGTTTGAAAAATCCTTAATTTATACAGAAAATAACCCTAAACAACCAAGGAAACTAAACTTGCAAGTCGAGTTCTGGTGTGCAAGAAATGAGGAGGAAGCTGGGTTTAGAGGAGGTTACAGTTTTGATGGAGAGTCCGGCTCTGTGATGGAGGGATGTTAAAGTGTTTTCTTTCATGATTTCTTCTATTTCAGAGGCTTCTGGTGTTTTAGCCATTTAGATGGTGGACCAGACTTCACGAAATAGTAGTTTAATGTGACTTGCCTTTTCCTGTGCATTAAAACTATTCGTAAATGCGAGACTTTGCCAGCGTTTTTGTTCACGACCCGAGTGTGTGGTCATGAACCGATGCAAAATTTTGGCAAACATTTTGGTCGTACAGACCTGAGGAGAGGATTTGGGTCCCAGTATTGTATATGCGTGTGTGTGTGTGTGTGTCCCTTTAAGTAATTCCCCGAGTCACTTCCTGGTTTGTTGTGTGTCGGGTGAGGCTTCACACTCCCTTGTGTAATTATACACAGTCATTTGCACTGCAACTTGTATTTTTTGCTGCACTTTAACTTGTTCTTTGCTGCTACACATCCATCTGTTGCTGCTCATATATGTACTGTCTGTTGTCTTGTTGCACTTGTTTTGTGTTTGTTTACATTGCTGTTTTTGTCTGCACACGTGCACTTTATACAGTTGTCCTGTCTCTATGTGGAATACGTACAATTTATGTTTTGTATTGTACCCATCCTTTAATGTAGCACCATGGTCCTGAGGAACGTCATTTCATTTCACTATGTACTGTAACATGTATATTGTTGAAATGACAATAAAGCAACCTTGAACCTTGAACCTTGAGGTTCACATACTTTTGCCAGTGATGATGTTTGAGGTTATATTTAAGCAGAAATGTAGACAGTTCTGAAGGGTTCACAAACTTTCAAGCACAACTGTACCGAAAAATATTTGATTGCATAAATATCACCGCCTTTTCAGTAACTGACCTAATTTAAAAGAGGTTCAGCCAATTGGTGCTAATAGTCTCACACTTATTGAAATGGAGTTCACCTGAGTGTAGTAAATGAATTGATTATGGTATAAAGACACCTGTGTTTGAAAGGTTCACTCACTGGTTAATCAGGATTTTTCAGTCCAAATAAACCATGAAAACAAAAGGACACTCCAAGCAACTCAGAGAAAAGGTTATTAAAAGTATAAATCTGGATGAGTACGAAAAAAGTTTAGTCACTTAACATTCCCTGGAGTTCAGTTAAATCCATCATTAAGAAATGGGAGGAATATGGTACGTGTAAATCTGCCTACAGCAGGCTATCCTCACCAACTGAGTGACCATGCAACAAGGAGACTAGTGAGGGAGGCCACCAAGACACCTATGACTACTCTGAAACAGTTACAAGCTTCATATTAAATCTATACTACAGGTCACTCAAAGGAATGTGAGAGACTCCAAGGTCAACTGGAAGAAGGTTCTCTGGTCGGATGAGACCAAAATGGAGCTTTGTGACCATCAAACTAGACGCTATGTTTGGCAGACATCACCACACTGAAAATCACCACAAACACACCATCCCCACCGTAAAGCATGGTGGTGGCAACATCATGTTAGGGGATTGCTTTTGTAAGGAATGCAAAATTAGAGGGTAAACTGAATGCAGCAAAATATATGGAAATCCTAAAGGACAATCTGATTCAGTGTGCAAGAGACCTATGACTTTGGAGAAGATTTTTCTTCCAGCAAGACAATGACCTAAAGCATACAGCAAAAGCTACACAGGAATGGTTTAAAGACAACAAGGTGAATGTTCTGTTGTGGCCGAGTCAAAGACCTCAATCCAATACAGAATTTGTCTCTGGACTTCAAAGGTGCTGTTCATCCCGATCCCTGTGCAGCCTGACAGAAGGACTGAGACCTACCCACACAGACTCAGTGCTGCATCTATTAAATACTGACTTGAAGGGGTGAATATTTATTCAATCATCTATTTTTCATTATACCATTTTCATTAATTGACATTATTTTCCAGACATCTATGATATCTATTCTGCTTTGGATTCTAAATTGTACTGTGCTGCTATTTTCATTGACTTGGCCAAGGCCTTTGACTCT
>JAOVYU010010051.1:0-12264 GCA_025674565.1 Synodontis membranacea
AAAGTAACAGGAATTACAATTCCAGTGCTATAAAAGTAACCTTTTAGGTGCAGCAATAAATCTTCAAAAATTAAAATGGAAGCAAGATTTAACCATAAACATCACACACATCCTAGTGCAAACAGCAATGTGCAACATCAAAATGCATGCAGGCTGTATAAACAAAACATTCAAATGAACAGAAATATAAGTACAGTATATATACAAGTGACTTGTTGCTCTGAATGCTCACCTAAGCATTAAGAAGCAATGGCAGATTGTTTCTCATAAAAACAAGCATTTCTGCTCTCTCTGCTGTTTCTCTTTTCATCCACAGTGTTTGAGAATGTACTAAACAATCTCTCACTTTCAACGTCAGAGCTTAAGATATCAGTAGTGAAACTAATCGCTGCTATATCTTTTATCTCTTTTGATACGTGTCCACATACTTTCTTATACAGTTAGGGCAGAGCGGTCCCTGAAAAATATTTTCGCGTACCATGGTTCTATGTGTTCAGTCAGGCAGCGGAATCCCTCGTTTTCAACAACTGTGAGGGGTTGCTCATCCAGAACAATGAATTCGAGTACCTTTTCTGTTATTTTTGTCACTTTCACACTATCCCGGGGAAGTTTCTCACGTCTTTGCAATGCTCCCAGCATTTGGTTGAACTCCTTGTATTCTTTGGCATGATGCTTCTGGAGATTTTTTTTATTAAGTTGGTTGTGCTGCTGCCTCCCTGCAAAACATTGGTGTTGCACATATTGCAAATAGCTGTAGAACTTGTTGGCATAGCATCGTGAAATACCTCCACACCGATGGCATTTTGTGGTTAGCTCCCTCCATGATGTTAGCTCTTCTTGTTGCTTTTCTTAATGAGGTTTACCTGTGTGCAGCTGACACATAGCGGAGTTTGCGTGCGCGTGACATAGCTTCCTCAGGAAGACACACATGGAAAAACTTTCAAATGCAATCAAATAGATCAGTCTCTTAGATCGGCCCAGTGTTACGTTATATGTTTCAGATCGGTGCATCCCTAATTGTAACCTTCAGTATTGGAAGTTTCAAGCAGGATCGAGCTTGTAATAAAGGGGTATCACCTTTAATGCAGGTGTTAAGCCTTTCTCTTAAACTGAATGTGGGACCCCTTTACCATCTTTCAGTTTTTTCCCCCTATTGCCTTCAGACACCTTAGAATAGTAGAATGATCATCTTCATTCAACAGTTTATGCAGCTCCTTTTCTTACATTTCCTTTGGTCTACCATTTCTTGGCTTTGACTTCTAATTCAAATTCATATTTTCGAATCCTAGCAAACCAGTCCTTGACTGATTGCAGTGATTGCACAGTTGCCATAAAAATTTTGTCTCTTGCTTCCGTTAGATTTTTTCCACTATTGAATAAGAATAGAAGGCAATGACAAATATGAATCTTGCTGAACACCATGCATTGATAATCTACCAAAGACATGCTTCTACTGTATGGGGAGTTATAGGCCCCCAGCTTTACAGTGCATCCGGAAAGTATTCACAGCGCTCCACTTTTTCCACATTATCCTATGTTACAGCCTTATTCCCAAACAGATTAAATTCATCTTTTACCTCAAAATCCTACACACAATGCCCCTTAATGACAAAGTGAAACAAGTTTGTTTGAAACCTTTGCAAATTTATTAAAAATAAAAATAAAGTAATGTATAAGAAAGATGGAAATAGTTTTATTTCTTCAAAATATTTGGAATGGTTTGAACAATTTCTGCTTTTCCATTTCTTACGTCTGCCTATCTTTAGGATGAGTTGTTGGCTGAACTAGCAGAGCTGGAGAATGAAGACCTTGAGGAAAGTATGAAAAACATGGGAGGACTACCCAGTGTGCCAACTTCCAAACTGCCCAGAACAAAACAGAGTCATCGTGCAAGTAAGCATCTATCCTTTACAATATCATGCTGAGATGCAATCATGCTTAAAACACTGCTGAAAGCATTACCAACGGAATAATTTTGTTTTTATTCAACAGCAAAGAAAATAGTGGAGGATGAAGATGACATGAAGACGTTAGCAGCCTGGGCTACTTAGTCACACACGTACTCCATACACAAAATCACACATACTCCAAACACAGGTTTTTTGAGAAAGGAAAAAGGTAAATGGTTTATGTTTAAGATAAGTGCATAATTTCTAAATTTTATACTTGAAGACAACATGTATTGCCTATTGTAAAATGTAAGTATCAGCTAAATGAAGGATTACAGAAGCAGCTTGTACATAGCATGTGAATAAAGTACCATAAACGGGGCCCAGTACAGGTTGTCAGGAGGCCAAAAATCCTTACTGGCAGACCTGTTGATGGGCTATAATTCAGAGACATGTAAATATATTCAGACAGTAGAATGTGTGAAGAAAATTTGCTAGATTTTTTTTTGTTTTCAATTTTGAGATTATTTTATTTTGACCAAAATACTGTCTTGATTATTTGAATAAACCTCATTTGAAATTAGGTTTAAACACCTCATTATTCTCTACATGACAGTTATTGAATAAAAAATGGCAGTCTCACTGGTAATAAAACCCACCTCCAGTTGATTAAAATGATGTACTGAAATATTGGAATGTTCTATTCCATGTGGATGCACTACTCAATGATTAAAAATGTATCAAGTCTATGAACCAGAGTAGTTACACATGGATCCAAAGAGCAATGAACTTTTGTTTCATAAGCTTCATATTTGTGTGGAATTTCAGAATACCATAAAATAAAAGCCTTGGTCAATGGGATTGTCATTGCTTTATAGTGAAGTGCACAAGGGGCCTGCACAGAATTTTCTCAGTTCTACTCCTCATAAAGGATGTTGCTCAGTTCTGCTGTTCGCAGAGGCTTACTCTGATATGCACCCTTTGTCAAAAAGATTTTTGTGAGTTCTGATGGCAAGTTGACACAAACCTGACTCTTCTAAGTGTAGCTTTAAGCTGTCCATATGGGGCCATCCTCCACAGGAGCTAAGTAATGAGAATGCCACTCAGGCAGGTCTGGAAAGCAGAATGGGTCAGGATCACTGGTATCTCAGAATTACTCCATGCCCGAGAACCCACCAGATCTGCTCCTTTACCTAATGAAAATCTATTAGCTAAAGGCTTGACTAAACAAAAATGCTTTCAGCCCAGACTTAAAGACTGAGACTGTGTCCGAGTCCTGAACACTAATTGGGACTCTGTTCCAATAACTGTGTGGTTTTGTAAGAGAAACCTCCACTACTCAATTTTCCAACAAATTGCCTACACCTTTTGATCTACAGCAGGTAAAATAAGTATTGAACACGTCACCATTTTTCTCAGTAACTATATTTCTAAAGGTGCTACTGAGATGAAATTTTCACCAGATGCCAGTAAATGGCACATCACCCCAAAAACACCATACCAACAGTGATGTTTGGAGGTGGGAACATCATGGTGTAGGGCTGTTTTTCGGCACTGGCAAACCTCATGTAATTGAAGGAAGGATGAATGAAAAAATGTACCGAGACATTCTTGATAAAAATCTGCTGCCATCTACCAGGATGATGAAGATGAAACATGGGTGGACATTTTAGCAAGACAATGATCCCAAACACACAGGCAAGGAAACTCTCAATTGGTTTCAGAGAAAGAAAATAAAGCTGTTAGAATGACCCAGCCAATCACCTGACTTGAATCCAATAGAAGAACTATGGAATGAACTAAACATTAGAGTTCATAGAAGAGGCCCCTGGAACCTTCAAGATTTGAAGACTGTTTGTGTGGAAGAATGGGTCAAAATCACACCTGAGCAATGCATGCAACTAGTTTCTCCATACAGGAGGCGTCTTGAAGCTGTTATTACCAACAAAGGCTTTTGTACGAAGTACTAAATAAACTTAAGTGTGTCTTTGCTTTTACCCATCATGAAATGTTTCATCAGTTGGAACTGAACCAGCTGATATTAATTTGCACTGAAAAGGGGCAGGATTGCTTTCTGATTACTGATAGTGTAATTTTGGTGCCCTTATGCACCTCAATTTCTTCATGTGTTCAATTCTTTTTTCCCTGTGTCATTCCATTTTATTACATATAACTTAATTTATTGACATCTAAGGTTCGATTTCTTTGCATGTGTGGGTTGCATGGGTTGTTACCGACATCTGGTGAAAATTTCATGTCAGTAGCACCTTTAGAAATATATTTACTGAGAAAAATGGTGATGTGTGCAATACTTATTTTACCTGCTGTATGTGAACATGGGGATCACAAAACATCAGAAGTTCAATCAGGCACAAGACCATTCAGTATTTTATAGGTAAATAGTAGTATTTTATAATCAATGCAAAATTTGATAGAGAGCAATTGCACTGTGTAAAAGATAGGGTGATCATACTTTCTAGTTCTACGAAGGACTCTTGCTGCTACATCCTGGACCATATGGCGCTTGTTTATGCACCTTCTGGAACAGATAGTAAGGCATTACAATATTCTGACTTGGAGGTAACAAAAGCATGTGCTAGTTTTTCTGCATTGTGTAGTGCATGGGTGGGCAATTATTTTTCCAAAGGGGCCACATGGGAAAATGGAATGAAATGAAACATTACAATGAGAAAATGTGGAAGATGGACAAAAACAATTACAAAAACAGTTTAGAAAATTTCAACTTTTGCAATGTTTAAAAAGCATCAACTTCCATTGATAAAGAACAGTAAACCAAACATGTCAAAGTGTGGAGCACAGAATTATTGCACTATTTAAGGAGCGTTTATAAAAAAAATAATAATTTAGAAAATGTGTATTTTTTGCAGCATTTAAAAAATAGCATCGGAACTTTATTAACTAGTTTTCAAATACCAACATCACATTAATTTATGCAAAAAAGCAATAACTGCACCCGGTGTTTTTTGTTTGGTTTATCTCAGTTCTTGTAGTGTTCAGTGAGAGAAATCTAGCCTGATTGAGCTTGAACAAGTGCTCTGAAGTCAGGTTGAATATCTGAGGTGGATATGTGAAGGACAGAACACAAGTGATCATCACTGGGAGAGGATCTGTATCTGGATTTGTTAAACTTCATTAATGAGAATGTTTGTTCATAGTTTAGCTGGCAAACCTTCTGGTGCTCGTGTCCCCTCTGCATCAGTCAAATACTTGTATTTTTCTCTGTATTTACTCTCATAATGGCGATTCAAACTGTAATCCTTAAACACCGCTATATGTTCTCCACACACTAAGCACGCAGCTTTACCTTTGATTTCAGCAAATAAATATTTAGAAGTTCATGCCTTGTTAAAAACTCTACGTAGTCATTTTTTTCTTTTTTTCTAACGTTAGCCGACTTACTTTAAGGTCTGAGCGCTAATTTCTCGGAAGCTGTCCAACACATTCGCTGATGATAGTGGCCTTCAAAATAATAGCTGTGTAATTGTATTTCGTGCACCTATCACAAAGTAATAGGTGTCGCTGTTACACTTTTACTACGAACTCACTCCATAAAATGCCCAGGTCTGGTGTAGTGGCATTATATTTCTTATTTTGGCAATATTTCTGAGATAAAATATCAGTAATATTATATTATATATATATACATGCACATCAAATGAAAGACTAGAGTCAGTAATCATGCCAAGGTCTTACTTCTGTGTATGATAAAACAGAAAGAATATTCAGAGTTACTTTGTAATCAGAAAACTTGCTCCTAGCTGCACGTGATGCTAGTACTAGTACTTGTAGTTTTTGTCAGAATTAAGCGGAAGGAAGTTAGTAAGTATCCAGTATAAATTTGATCAAGCTGGTGTCTCTCATCTGGCATTGCTGAAATGTACAACTGTATGTCATCAGCAGAACAATAGAAGCAAATATCATGTTTAAGAAAAGAAAATTACCCAGATGTAGAATATATAAAGAAAAAAAGCAGTTAAAAAAACATCAGGCCTAAAACACAACCTTGTGGAACACCAAACTTTGCCTTCGTATGTGTAGAGAGGTAGAGAAAGAAGTTTACATCAGCAAACTGATAATGATCAATTAAATAAGAGGGCCATATAGCCAGTGCTAAGGAAAGAACTGATCATTTTTAGATTGCTTCTGTGAGTATCTGTCTGAAGAGATGTGTAGGTAAGGGCTCTAGTACACAAGTTAGTTTGGTTTCTCGAAAGGGGTAAAACATTTTAATTACTGATCTGCTAAAAAAAAAAAAAAAAAAGTTATTTTACATTTGAATTAGTTGATGATCATCCCTGTCAGTGGAGAGTCATTTTCACCCTCTGCTAGTCTCTCCCCAATGTCTGCTCTTTGACCTTGTTTTTATATACTGCCATCTTTTAAATTTTGAGGATGGAAGTAACCTGAGGTTCACTGTATCCCTCTGAATGTACAGCCAGAATTGAAAACTTCTTTTACTCATTTAATACTTTTGTTTTTAACTCTTTTGGTATGATGAAAAGAGATTTTTCTTATTCCAAAGGTACCACTATCACTGTTTTTGCCATCCAGACTGTTCATATTGCATGAGGATTGTGGTGACTGCAGCAGTGTTTTTTTATGCCTTTCCTTGTTAAATAAGATGGAACAGTTCGAATAAAAAAAAAAAAAAAAAAAAAAAAAAAAAAAGCCCAATATGGCCGTGACATTTATGTGCATCATGACTGTATGTAAACTTCTGACCACAACTGTACATCAATTGATGGCACTATAGAGCAACAGATATTGATTGTTGTTGTTTTTTTAAACAAAATGTGCAAATTCTTCACATTTCTCAAATGATGCCTCCTCAACCACTGGTTGTGTAAGTAAATTTTTATTGTTAAGAATAGCATTGAAATGTTGTTTTTATCAAATTGCCTATTTTTGCCTATACTGTTTTTTGCATAGCATTATGACCACTGGCAGTTGACGTGAATAACACTGATTATCATCATGGCACCTGATATATTACACAGCAAGTGAACATTTTGTCTTCAAAGTTGATGTGTTAGAAGTAGGAAAAATAGGCAAGTGGAAGGTTTTGAGGATATGACAGGGGCCACAGGGCCTTTGGGCCAGATTGCCTGTGAATATAAACTGTTCGTGAGCACGTAGTGAGGACCGAAATTCGCAGTTTATCAAGGGATTTTGGTTAGGACAGTTCCTGTAGTGTGTACAGTAGTGGGAACAATGATCAGCAGGTGCTGATGTAGCCAGTAACCCCAGAAGCATAGTCCTCTAAGTCAACAGTAGAGTCCTCTCTCAAAGCAGCACTTTTAAACACATCCCAGTTTGTTCTATCAAAGCAAGTCAAGTCAAGTGAGCTTTACTGTCATTTCAACAATATACATGTGGTACAGTACATAGTGAAATGAAACAACATTCTTCAGGACCATGGTGCTACATAAAAGACTGGGACAAATATGAAAGCAGTCCTGAGGTATCAGATTACAGTTCCTTCATTCCACACTTTGACAGATTTACAGTAGTAACTGGGCGACCTTGTTTGAGGAAGTTTGAAGATGTGATCCAATTGACCAAAGTGCTAAGTCACATTGCTGTACCTTGTCGGAAAACTGTCCTCAGATTGCAGTGATTAAAGACACCGGCTACAGTGAAGACAGCATCTGGCATGCCGTCTTAGTGCCAGGATTCCATGAAAATGAGGGCACAGCATTCACTGATCTCACGCTGTTTTGTCATGCTAGTTCTTAGCTCATCCAGTTTGTTTTCAAGTGGGCAAAAATTAGCTAGAAGCTAGGTAACAGGAGTTATGTAGCCCTAGCCTTTAACCTAGCATGTATCCCACCAAGGTTCTGAAGTGTGTATTGAGTATAGGGGTATTGAAGATGAAGGCCCACTTCAAGGTGTGCATCACATACTTGGCTTAACAAACCAACTGCCTGTTTCAGGTCAAGTCTTTCAATGTGGTAAGGAAAACCAAGTGTGACTCTGGGGTAGCGTCTCCTATGCAGTCATAACATCCAGCACCATCTGGGCTTGGGTCAGACACAGTCACAGTTGAGTGTTTCTCAAAGTCAAAGTCCATGACAGGTACAGGGTAAAGTCAGTTAGTGGGGATAGTGCACCTGCCAGGGGAAGCTGAGTCTCAAGTGTGGAAATGTTGCATTTTATCTACAGTATGTGAAAAACTCCACTGTTTACACCTGTGTCCAGTTTATTCAGTCTGAAGTTGACATCCCCTTGCTTCTTAGTGTCACAAGGTGGGCCTTTGTACAGGGGTGCGAGATTTGCAGTAAAGTTGGCCTGTGCATCAGACTGGGTGTTACTTTAACAAGGTCACCAAGAGTATAGGTAGTCTGATGATGTCTCAAGACATAGTAGTGTTTTTGTCTCGTGACTGTCGTCAAGGGCTGCTCTGGCAGGGAAGCTCTGAACGTATTTTGATACAGCACCCTGGGTTCATCCATGCCACATCATCATGGAAGCTCTGAGTCCAGTGCTTTCGTGGAGGGCTGTATGTAGTGCAACGCAGATCTGGGAAAAAAACTTGTCCCACAAAGTGTGCTTGTCTCCAACATACACATTTATGATAGTTTTGAGTGTCCTGTATACTCATTCCATACATTCAGTTGAGGATGGTAGACAGTGGTGAGCCTGTGCATATATCCAAGGGTGGAAATGACATGCCCAAACAACTCACTCACAAAGGGTGGGCCTCTGTCAAAGATAAAATAGGGCAGAGCACTGTGTCTGGCAAATACTTCACTGACAATCTTACTGGCTGCTACCTGTGCTGTTGCCTCTCTGACTGCACACACCTCAATCCACTTAGAGAAGTAGTCAACAAAGACCAGCAAGTAGGCATTGTAGTGCAGGCCAGTGGCCTGGCAAAATCCAGCCCACGTATACCCAGGGTTTTTGAGGAAAGATAGGAACCATGAGACCATTCGGTTTTGTTTGGCTTGGTTTAGTAAGTTGACAGACTGAACAGGAAGTGAAATACCACTTAACATCTACTGCCACTGTTGGGCCATAAGAACTGAAACTGCAGTCTTGCTAGAGTTTTTGAAATACCAATGCAATCTGCAGTGGGGTTGTCATTATAATAGTTGAACAAGGTGCCCCAGAATGATGTGGGGGCATACAGTTTCAGCTGTTTCAGGGGATGCAAAACACAACTGTTTTTCAGGTCTTTGTAGTACAACAGGCCATCATAAATAACATACTGTGAGGTGTCGCTTTCATTTGTGTCAACATGTGGGTCTGCTTCAAGATCGCTGAGCAGCTGGCCCATGACTGGGTCATGCAGTTGCAGTTGCTTGAGGTGAAAGATTTGTCATAAACACAGGCAGCAGAGTACAGAGACCCAATCAATCTAAAAAAAAGCATACACTGGCAAGATATCTATAGGAGTGTCATAGAAATCGGGCATGGGGTTTGGGTTCAAGAATCCGGTTTTGCACACTGGCTTTGTGCGCAGTGGTAAAGTACAAAGTCTTCAAGGACGCAAGGACCAGTGGGTTAGTCGGCCGGTAGGGTTAGGATGGGACATTAGACACTTGAAGCTGTTGTTGTCTGTAAATATAGTGTAATGGAAATTCTTTTTTTTTGCATTTATTCATTATATATAATATTCTCTGTATGTAGAATCTTGTTCTGTTAAGCACTGATATTATGTGTACATGCTTAGAGCAGATAGAAGTAGCACACAGTTTCTCACCACAGATGTTCTTCTTATTCGTTTTTCTTTGTTCAGTTACGGAAACATTCTGTTGCACTAACGAG
Organism: Synodontis membranacea; assembly: GCA_025674565.1. NCBI lineage: Eukaryota > Metazoa > Chordata > Actinopteri > Siluriformes > Mochokidae > Synodontis > Synodontis membranacea. Next base: position 9,681 of record JAOVYU010010051.1, read on the forward strand.
GCTTACTGATAAGGGAGTGATAGCTAGCTAGCTCAAACCAGTTCCAAGGGCATATAAGAGGAGCCCTGACAAAGTGCAGGGGCTTCTTCTTTTCCTCTTCTTTTTCTTCTTCTCTTCTTCTTCTTCTTCTTCTTTTTTCCTCATTTTATGAGCATATGTCTGTATGCTTCTCTTTTTCCTACATTAAAGGAGATTTCTCCAAGGACAAGCTCTCAGTGTCATGATGTCTCCGGAAATTTAAATAATTTCCATTACAATAGTCACATGGAGGCCCTCAACATAAGGTCTGAAATGTTCAAGAGCCCAAATAACATCTAAACACTCCTTCTCAGGGGTAGGGTATGGTTTCTCTGTTTTGTGCTGGGAGCTACTCGCATATGCTATAACAACCTCTAATCTTTCTATAACTTTTTGCATCAAGGCTGCGACTAGGCCAAGGCCACAAGCATCCTTCTTGGTGAGCACATGAAGATGTTCAGCATGGCATGCATATTCCTGGATGAACTGGCGATAGTACCCTGTCAGTCTGAGGATCGGTCTCACTTGTTTCACTTTGGATGGAGTTGTGAACTCCATTACAGCTTTGATCTTGTCTTCATTGGGTTTTATACTAGAGGGCATGATGCAATAGGCCAGGAAAGCTTGCTCAAGCAGAACTGACATTTCTTGAACTTCAGAGACAGGCCAGTGGCTTTGAGCCATATGAGCACTTCCTCTAGATCAACCAGTGTGTTGCTCAAAGGTGAAGGAGGAAAAACGATGTCATCCTGATACACAGTAAATGTTTTTTAGATGAGACCAGCAAGGAGAGTGTTCATTAGTTATGTATGAGCTTAGTTAAGTATGAGTTCTATTGTGCGACTTTCACACAGGGCCTGTTTAAAATCTCAACTGGAGTGGCCCATGAACTAATGGATGGCTTAATGATGCTGTTCTCAAAAATATGTTGCACCTGCTCCTCAATAAGAACTTTTTTGCTGGGGAGGGATTCAGTCAGGAAAGTGTGGTCAAAATGTCAGCACTCCCATTGCCAGCACTCCCATTTGCACAGGGATTACAATTGAACATACATTATTTTTTATTTTTATCAACAAACCCTAGTTTTTTGGGTTTTTTTTTTTAATTTATAATAGCAATAAATCTCTCTCTCTCTCTCTCTCTCTCTCTCTCTCTCTCTCTCTCTCCCACACACACACACACAGACACTCTCACTAACTCACTTATGCTCACTCACACACACACATGAATGCACGTGGCCGTTCGCGCACACTCCTACAAAAATAAAGTTTACAATTAGGTTTCTGTTTCGTTTCTGGAGCTATTATGGAGCATCAGTGAGGACAAGTACAATAAAACCTACTATTAGGTCGTCTAAGTATTTATTCATGAAATATAGTTTGTTCGTGAGTTAGAAAAAGCCTGCATGGAAAAAAAACCTGAGCGCATGATAAATGTGACTAACCAGAATATCATTTTACAGTGCCTTGCAAAAATGTTCATACCCCTTGAACTTTTACACATTTTGACACCTTACAAACACAAACTTAAATGTTTTTTATTGATATTTTCTGTGATAGACCAACACAAAGTAGCACATAATTGTTAAACTGCGTATAAGTCATTCTGCGCATCTGGTAGGGCGGCATCACCATCACAGGCAGGTGTTGTCCTGTAGTTGGTGATGGCCTGGATACCTTGCCACATGCGCCGTGTGTCACCGCTGTCCCTGAAGTGACTGTGGATTTCCTGCCCATGGGCGCTTTTCGCTGCTCTGATGGCCCGAGATAGTTTGGCCCTTGCTGTTCTTAGGGCCGCCTTGTCTCCTGCTTTAAAGGCAGAATCATGGTTCTTCGGCAGCTCATGCACCTCCGCAGTCATCCACGGCTTCTGGTTTGTCCTCGCAGTGATGGTCTTGGAGATATCTCTGCATACAACCATGATATAGCACCAAATTCAATCTGCCAAAATGGAAGGAAGAGACCTACATGTCTTATTCCTGGATTTAGCTAATGCTTTTAGATCGATTCCTCATTCTCTCCACTGGACAGCCTTCAAGTACTTTCTTGTGCCAAAGACCATCACAAACCTGGTCAAAAACCTGGTTTGTATTTCAACAGCAGAATACACAACAACCTGGCAACTACTGGAAGTAGGAATAATGGCAGGATGCACCATCTCCCCTCTAGCCTTCATCATGGCTATGGAAGTACTTATTTGGGCATCCAAATGGGTGGTTAGAGGAGAATGTTGGCAGTCGGGACAACGTCTTCCTCCCATTCGCATCTCAACTCAAGTAAAAGTATAGATACCTTTGTTTAAAAATACTCTAGTAAAAGCTGAAGTATTGACTAAACTCAAGTGAAAGTAAAAAGTACAGGCTCCAAAACATACTTAAAGTACAAATGTATAAAATAACCTTGTGAAGGACAAAACCAACATTTTAGGGAAACGCAAGCAGAAAAAAATAAAGTGAAATGAATACAAAAAGCTCCGTTGGCCAATCTTTTCTAAACACATTCAAAAAATAAAACTGCTGTAAAAGATTGAGGGATTGCAAACTCAATGTGTATGGTGTTCAAAAACT
>JAOVYU010010292.1:0-12253 GCA_025674565.1 Synodontis membranacea
GTGTCTGAGGATTAGGTGAAGCCTCATTCCAGGACAAAAAAGGAAAGTGTACTTTTTACACAGTTAAACTTGAAAACGGGTCAATTTTGACCCTAACACAACAGAAGGGCTAAATAAATGTGGTCTCAACATTAAATCAATTATAACATCTTTTCAGAAGGGCTTTCAGTTTTTCTCTTTTGAACAGACCCTTATGAACTTGACACTGAAGATCTCCATGGCAGTTTTGGCACTCACACAAGGGTCAAGGGTCATAGACTGATAATATATACATAGCCTATAATAACAGTTCAGCCTTACTTGTGGCGATGACCATTCATGCTTGTGGGGGTTCACATAGGAAAGAGGGCTGGGGGGTAGAATGGATACAGGGGTAGGATCCATGGGACCAGGCCCAGGGCATGGTACATGGGTAACATCTGCGGTGCTGACTGTATGTTGTAGCAGGAAGGTATGCCAAGCTGATCATAGGTCATGTGTCTTAGTGGGTGTCTCTCTCTTTGTGGCAGCTGGTAAGGTGGCCTCTCAGTAGCAGCACTTGGTGATGGAGTAGCATGTGGCGAGTCCTCAGCAGGTGGGTCCTCAGCAGGTAGGTTTATCTCCTCACATTGGCTTTCAGCAGGTTCACTGAACTCCTCCCTTTGGTCTTCATGAGGAGGCTGTGCTGATAGTGTAACAGGAGCTGGCATTTCTGTTTTTGTCTCTGGTGGCAAGCACCTGTGTTCAATCATCATCCCTAATTCACTCAATGACTTGCCTCTGTCCCTTGGCACTGTGTGGGGTGGTTCATAGCGAAGTTCATACTCCTTCCCACGGTCCTCATCAGATATCTGTGTTTCAGATGCAGGCTGGTGCCTTTCCTTTTGTTTTATTTTTAGAAGGTACTGGTTGTATCTCGAATGTCACAGGGCAATAGCAGGTTTCTGTGCACAGTGAGCCGTCTTGGCTGACATTTACATTGTGGAACAGCAGTTGGTGGAGAGGGATCAACTGCTACAGGGTAAACTGGTACTGGGTTCTCTTTTTGTTGTTTTGGCGTTTGATTCTTAGGCTGTGACTTGGCTCTCGTCATGTCTTGAATAATGACAGTTATTGTGTATCAGATAGTTTGTGCATGTAATTGTGAGCTTGATATGATAATTACAAGCACATAAGCAAGATCCTGCATGGAAACCTAGCTACATGTGTTATATCAGATGTCTTGACAATATAAAAAAAAATCTAAACACTTACCTTAGAATATAATGCAAAGTCCTGTATAAACATCAGTAGAGATATCTGAAACGTATGTAAGATAACACAATACTGTAACTGTGTCTTCATTGTTTATTTACAATATAAATTGACCAAAGCAGCAGCAAGCACACTATGTAAGACTGGACACTTGCTGTGTCTACTGGTTGCAGCTTGTGTGGATGTACGCCGGCAGACTGAATGATTAATTACCGGAACATTTAAGTTTCATATTCACTTTCATATGGCAGCAGCAGTAAGGCATCTTTGCGAAACTAGGCACTACATCAATTGACGCACACCGCCGTTCTAGGTATAGCCAGTCAGCCGTCGTTCTAGTGTTAAGCACTTGCAACAATGTCCTGTTCATACGCTCCACTTGTCCATTTCCCATTGCGTGATAGAGGGTTGTTCTGGACCCAGCTACTCTCTTTAACTCACTGAACAAGTGGTTCTCAAACTCTCCTCCTTGGTCATGGTGGATATGAGAGGGGAAGCTGAATTTTAAAGCAAAGTCATTGAAGATGACATTTGCAGCAGTTTTTCTGGATTTTCATTTGGTGGCATATGCTTGAGCAAAACGTGTGAAATGGTCAACTATGACTAGAATGTATTCAAATCCGCCTTTGCATCGCTCAAGGTGAAGAAAATCAATGCATACTTACTCAAAGGGCTGTGTTGTCACAATATTTACCAAGGGGACCTTTGTGTCATGGCAGAGTCCTTTCTGTTTTAGACAAGTACAGATTTTAGTCACATTGTGCTCTACGTCAGATTGCATATATGGCCAAAAGAAGCGGTCCCGTACCAAGGATAATGTGCCTTGGTGTCCCATATTGTTATACAACTCTTCCAGCACCTGTTCTTTGTATTTCCCGGCAGAACTAGTTGCTTACGGATAGTGTTTGTCCTATACAGGATGCCGTCATCATCAGTTGACAATTTGTCCCCTTCTCGGAACAGGCATTTTGTCTTTGAACTAAATGACTGGGTCTGATTTTTGTGTGTTTCCTAATTGTTCTTTTGTATGGGGCATTGTGGATACCACAACTGATTCATTTTTGGCTGAGACTGACATGAAGATGGCTGTAAATGACCAAGTTGCAGGGGACTCTCCCTGTACCTCGACAGCCTGAATGGCAGCAGTGATGGTGGTAGGTGGCAGTTCTTCTGAACACTCTTTCATTAGTGATTCTACATCCAGTGGCATTCTTGACAAAGCATCTGCATCACTGTTCTCCCTCCCTTGTCTGTACTTTATTGTAAAGTAAAACTCAGCCAACTCTGCAACCCATCTGGAAGTAGTTGAGAGGATGGAAGTAAGCAGATTGTTGTTACTATATACAGTGAAATTTGGAGCATAGTACAGATAATCATGGACCTTTTCAGTGATTGCCCATTTTAACGCCAAGAATCCTAGTTTGCCTGCATGCAGGTGATAGTTCTTTTCAGCTCACGTTAATGTGTGAGAGACGTAAGCTATTACCCTAATCTTGCCATCTTGGTTTTGGTACAGCACTTCCCCAAGACCCTGGTGGGATGTATCAGTGTGTAAAACAAAGGGTTGAGTGAAGTCTGGGAAACCTAAAACTGGTGGATGAAGTAGGCAGTCAATTAGTTGTTCAAGTACCTGTTGGTACTGGTCTGTCCATGTGATTGGCTTGTTTGAAGGTACAATGTGGTTCACTTTCCTTTTTCCACTTTTAGCTCTTGTGCAACTTTCAGGGATTTCTGCTGGGTCAGCTTTTAAAAATTCATACAGACATCTGGCTTTTCGTGAGAAATCTTTGATGTATTGTCTATAATATGTAAGAAGACCAAGTATTTCCCTGAGTTGGCCCATGGTCTGAGGCCTGATGTCTGTTAATGCTTTAACAGCTTCAAAATCAGATGGATCATCTTTATTGCCTATCCGGCCCAAATAGCAGATCTCAAATTTAAATAAATCACACTGACATGGCTTAAGTTTGATACCGTACTCTCTGAGCCGTTGTAGCAATTTATGTACATCGTTTACATGGTTGTCAAAGGATTTACTAAAAACCAGCATGTCATCGACGTAGGGGATACAAATTGTGTCCCTAAGCTCTTCCAAACATTCCTCCATGCAATGTTGAAACACTTCAGGGGCGTTCATGAGCCCGAAAGGGATACGGATCCATTTGTGTAATCTCTAAGGGGTAACAAAGGCTGTCAATGATCTACTACCCTCCGACATGAACCCCTGGTGGTAGGCTTTACCCTGATCTAAAAGAGAAAACCAAGACTTGCCACCTAAGTTGTCCATGATGTCTTGGACCCGTGGAATAGGCTGGCAGTCAGGATGGGTCTTTCTGTTCAGGTCTTTGTAGTCAATACACAACCTAAGGGTGCCGTCTTTTTTCCTAACACACACCACAGGTGAATAGTAATGTGAGTTCGACTTTCTGACCCAACCCTGTGCTATTAGGTTATGGAGGTAATCCTTTATTTCCAAAGTGGGCTGGGCCTTGATATGTATGTGCATTTAACTGGCTCTGTGTCTTTGAGGGAAATGGTCATTGGCAAATCCTATACATCCAATATCATTGTCTGACCTTGAAAAGGAGTAAGACTCTTCTCTAAGCATTTGTCTTACTACCCTTCTTTGGTCTTCATTTAGATGATCTAAATCTACAGGTGGATCCCACTGGTCACTGGCATTACCTACGGGCATCATGCTAGTGTGGTTTACTGTGGCTCGGGTGGCTTTTTCAAAAATGTGAGTGGGTAATACTGTCGTGAAGGGTTGTACAGTACCAATTAGTGTATGCCCTGGCAAATTAATGTCATAGTCAGTTGAATTGAGGACATCAATTGTGATGACTGGGACTACATTTTTCCTAATGGTGACTACTGCCTCATAAAACTCAAGATCATCTGGCCACTGTGGGTTCAGGTCAGGCTCGAACAGCATGGTCCTGTTCTCCTTAAAGGGCTGGGCAGCTACACGACAACTTATTTGAACAGTGATGTGTCTTGGGACTTTAACCTCCTCTTTCTTTGTTTTCACTACAAACACATATGTTTGTTCTGCATTAACTTCCTGTATAAAAGTGATTATCTTGTTTCTTTTAAGACTTGGGAATGCCTTTCTCACTGAGCTACATCACTTCACCTCATCAGTCTTTGTCAAGATGTACTCAATAACATTAAAGCCTATGATGGGATGAGACAAGTGCCAGCCCCTCATTACAAGCATTGGAATGATCAGTTCTTCAGCTCGGTCAATTTCTGAGACTAGGCGGAAGGTGGTTTCAATCCATCCTAAATATGGCATTTCAGTCCCGTTTGCAGCAGTCAGTGACAGTGCAGGCGAGTCAAGAAGCTCTGAAACATCTCTCAGCTTTGTGTTTGGGAAATATTCCTCTTTCCATCGTTCATCAATAACCGAAGCCTGAGAACTTGCAGTTGGTGGCCATTCAGGTGGCATTTAACAAGGCACTGCCTGTCCATGAGTGAGGTGACTTTGTGTGGGTGGCCTTTACGATAAAGTGGAGGGTTAACATTTCCTCCTTAGTTTGGGCATTGGTCACTGGCATTCGACAGATGAGTGTATTTTTGCTTATGTTTGGCCTAATCTTGTTTTTGACATGCTTTGGAACAGTACAATTTCTCTTTACAGTTAGAACATTGTTTCAGTTTGTTGTACATTTCTACGCTGCAGCAGTTTCAACATCACTGGGACTCCATGCTATTTATGGTCAACACCCATCCCTCGGTGGTAACCTGACCATGTTTAACGGAGCCTCCCTTGATGGTCTGACCGTTTACATCCTACTCGAAAATGTCCGCCACTCCCACATCGGAAACAATGCATGCAGTGTTCATTTGATCCTGCCTGCTGGCAAACAAAACACCTTCGTGGAGCACGGACAGGGCAGTCGGTATAGTGGTAAGGTCCATACGAGGGCCACATTGAAGCAGGTACTTGAGGCTGACTGTAACTGTGGTGTGGGTACTGCAGCGAAACAGATAATAGAAAGTCTCCATTTGGTTTTGCTGCGGGTTGAGTATGGAACTGTGGTTGCAATTTAGTCTGCTGTAGAGTTTCTTTAATCTGGGCTATCTCAGCACTGAGACCTTTTAAAGAAGCTACACCTGTTTTAAGCTCCTGTATGTCTGTTAATAATTCAGGGGGAACACTGTGTTAGCTTCTTTAATGTGCTGTTTAGCACGCGGCTGATCCTCAGACTGCACTGTGTTTACGATTGTGGCTGGCTGTGGGGGGCTAAACTTCTTTTTATTTCTTCTCTCATTCTCAGTAGCACAGGCCATATTTAATCTCTCTAGCAAAAGCTCATCTGAGGTTTCAGCATCTAGTAGAAGAGGCTGCATGTCTATTCTAATACTGTCATTCAGTCAGTGGTGTGTGCAAACACATCCGCTGAACTAAAAATGGATCATACTTGAGCCCTGATTCTGACTCTTGGGAAGCAAACAATACCTTTTGTCTTAAATCTAAAACTCACATAAGGAAACTTTGAGCAGATTCTTTGTTGTGCTGGACTGCAGAAGCTAGCTGCTTGTATAGCACTGTGGCACTCCTTTCCTGAAAATGAGAGCACAAGATGCGTCAGAATGTAGGGAAGGTCAGGTGGATCATTCTCAATCTGGTGAGCGAGGCTAGAAAATGTCAATTTATCTTTTTAGCCTGGTTCACCAATTTGACCTGAGATCTTGAAATCTTTCCACCAGCATGTGCTGGCCTGCTGTGCTGGACCATTGACAAGAGACAGTGTGGGTTGCATTACCACTTGCGAGGTCATAGGGATTGGGGTTGGTACTGAGACACATTATCAGTAGTAGTACCTGGGGTGTACTGCTCAATTTCAACTCCTTTATTTTGCGTTACAGTTTGTTGTCCCCCTATTTTCTCATGTGTCAAAGCTCCTTCCATATTTTCGTCAATTTGTGCTGCTCCGTTTGTCTTACTGGCAGATAGATCTGCAATTTTGTCTCTAAGCATCAACAATTCTGACATGCCTTCATCATCTAACTCTGCCACTTTGTCCCTTTCGAGGTATTTCAGTATGTGAGTCACCAATGATATGCAAGATTTTCCTTTAATATCTGCTGTCCGCTTACCTGATATGTTAAGACAATCACAAACTCCAAGCAAACTGTCTCTAGTTAAGGTATACAACTCTCCTACTACCTCTTCTTGTAACTCTTCCAAGGTTCTCATCATACTGACAGAGCAGGTAAAATCTTTACTGTACAGGGTGTAGCTCAGAAGTGGATGGTCTGTAAAGCATCTGATGATCTCTGGATGGAATCAGAAGACAGTTACGTACCCACCAGCTTCCAGCTCTCCTCACACAGCTACACTTTCCTTGCCTGCCTGAGTTGTAATGTGGAGGGATTTTGCTGCCTCAGATGTCAGTCACCAGATTGTGGGAACCAGACATCTGAGGGACAATCCCAGTGGTGCTTCCAAAATGTTACGCCCCTGAAGAATGGGGAGAAATAATCACAAGAGTGATAAAATGGCGTTTCCTCATTGAGAGCCTTTAACGAGGTGAGGAAAATCAGGCGATTTCTCCCAGGTATGGGCGTGGCGGCAAGAGCAATCAATCTCAGATCGCCAGATTCATACCCCTCCAGAGATCGCGGAGATATCAATCTTTGCGATACAATTTTTAACAATAAAGAGCAAAATAAATTTTAGCTTATTTACAAGTTCTATATTTTAATCCTTTCTAAACACTGATATTAATTTTTACTATTATCTGCCTATATTTAAACACATCTCATGAAATATTTTGTAATTACTGTCTGCGAGCCTTTTAATCTCATCACAGAATTTTTCATCAAAGATTGGTGGACTCTTTTCCCATTTTTACTTATAACAAATTAGAAATGCATTGTTATTTTAACTTGTCACAGTAGCAGCAGACACTTTGCACTATAAATACCCCTCCTACCCCTGGTAGAATTCCGGGACAGTTTTATTCTGATGCATGATATTACTGAGATCCAGTTGATGAGTTTATTTTAGTGGAAACCAGATATCAGGTTGTGTGCAGGTGTTAACCCTCAATGGGTCCATGTTAGAATGTTACATTCCAGGTCCTTGGGGTTCAAATCGCACCCCTATTCGTTGGCATATATAATTCAATGGTACCAAGCTCAAATTTAGTGAATTAAAGTTAACATACATTTATTAGTTAACTGCATGATGCATGCACAGCTTATGCAGTGAGATAGTACAGATAATGGGATTGCAGCAGGTTGGGGGGTGGGGGGGTGGCGGAACCCTAACCCTGCACTGCCGTGATGTAAGCTCCATTGTAATTCCAATGCCATAATAAAATTGGAAAACATGCATTATCACACCTTTCAGATGCAAACATTGTTCAATGTTTCTGCAAATGACATCTAAATCGTACAGTTATATGCATTTGACACACAGTACATTTGATCTATTGACAGAGTGTCAATAGATAAATGATCTATAGAACATACTGAACTGTCTTATGTCAGCCGCAACACACAGATATGTTGTTTTCATTCAAATCAAAGTGCAAATAAACACAGAAAATGTTTATGCGTGTTGCGACTGACACAGATTTTTAAAACGTTAATCACTGTTAATCGTATAATTACATTGCTGTCAGAATGAATGAAAAATATCTTAGTTTGTGTTCCAAAGATGAACGGTTTGGTATGACATGGGGGTAAGTAATTAAAGACAATTTCAGTTTGGGGTGGAGTAACTTGTGTAGTCTTGTGTAGTTCCAATTCTTCAGTAATTCTTACTGTTCAAATTGATTGATTTATTTATTATTATTTTTCAAAGATCTGTGCCGAATTTACAGAATTACACAAATCAACCTGAAGAGTACCTTTTTCTCTTCTTTGGATAAATATGCGTCAATGATGATAACGTTGTACTGATCACGTGATGGTTGATGATGATGTTCCCACCATCCATTCAACCCCAAATGTAAGGTGCCTGTCTATAGTTCTGGAGGAGCAAGTTGTGCTGGATAATGTGCAAGACCTCCCTACAGCTGTTGCTCTCCTATTTGGCTTGATTTATGCCCTCAACATTAGTTATCCTAAAGACCTAAAATACACTTTTGAAACAATTGAGAAAGTGTTTATTGGCCTTGACCCCCCAGTGCTCTGCAAGAGTCCAGTCCTTCAAAAACAAATTGTTAAAGTTTAAGTAGTTGCAGTTCATATTGCTAATCAAAAGTACAAGCACTGATTTGTTCATGTTTGTTCAATAGCTGTATTTGTAATACATGTTTATGTATGCCAAGACAGTTTTGAGTTTTAAGGTAAGGTTTTATGACTTTTAAGTATTGTTTTAACAGTTGTAAATAACAGATTGCTCTAGCACATGTCTTGTTTATTGCTGCAGCATTTAAGATTATTTTGGCACTTGGAGAACAGTTTTGTTACTTCAGCACTTTAAAACGTTTGTGTTTTGTTTTACTCCAGCACTTTAAAGGCATTAGAAGATACAGTAAAGGATTAATATTTTTGCCTCTCTTTTTGCCTTTTATTTTATTTAAATTTAATTTTGTTTAATGTTTATTTATTTTTATTTATTTATTTTTTGGATGACTGGAGTTAGAACTATATCTGAGTCCAATTTTTGCATTTCATGCTGAGAGAAAATGTTGCTTGCTGCAGAATTGTCAATTAATTTTTTTTTCTGTGAAAATGACGGTCTTTTGTATCATGTTTACAGTATGGTTTGCAATCTCCTTATTTGATTTTTAAAGTGAAAGCCATACAGGTATCTGTGGAAGAAGTTTGGATGCAAGATATAAAGCTGTAAATTAAAAGACGTAAGTTAAGTTGAACTTAAAAATTTAAGGCAACCAGCTGCAAAACTTTTTTGAGTTTACTGAACTTCAGGTCTGTAGTTGTCCCTACTCGTCTGCTAAAGTTCACGCAACCCCCTTTTTAACTTTAAACAAACTCATGATGACTAGTTAGATGTATTTACTGAGGAAGGTTAGATGCACTTACTGAGGGAGGTGTACCTAACTTAAAACAGCAGTTTCAATCAACTTTCTACAATGATTTGGTCTAACTTTAACCACAGAAGTTAAGTAAACTCAAAATTGCTTTGCAGCAGATTAACTAAATTTTCTGAGTTAACAAAACTTTTTATTTTTTACAGTGTAGTACCATTCAATCATTTTAAGGTGTGTTTTGAGGGATTGAGGGGTTTGATTCCCCCTGAGACGCCATATTTGGTTTTTGTATGTCTGCCATGCACGTTCAATGTGTTAAGTGCGTGCACTTGTTTCTAGATTTACAAATTTTTGCCTGTGACAGACACACCATTCATCTGTGAGGATGGATGCATTGGTCCTGACGTGTCTTTGGATTTGTCCTGTAAGAGTCCTCCTTGAGCGATTCCTGATGAGTTACAAAATGGGTCTTCTGGAGTGACCATCAACTTCCAGCATCCCAAAGACCCACGTGTGCTTGCGACGCCAAGTGTTGCCACAACGGCCACGGTGATACTGAAAAGTAAGGGGTGGGAATAATAAATGACAACTAATTAACTGTGCATTGTGGGACAGAGGTAAACAAATACAGTACACAACCAGCAGGCTACCTTTCGTTTGTGGGCGAATTTGCTTTCATCAATTACAAAAATATCGATGACAACCAGCAATTCACATTCCTCTGTACTTCAGTCATCTGAGGGCAAACATGCGCACCTTGGAACACAGAAATCAGAACTGAATAGGGATGCCTTTTTATGGAATAGGGCTACTATGAACATCACACATGTATTTTATAATGGGTTATTTTCATAGCATTTAGTGCCATGGGCATTTTTCATTTTATCATTTAATATCACACTACATTTTTCATGCACCAACCTCTCTTAATTTTGCCACTCTTGACAATGTCTTAGAGCTTGCTGCGATTCCATCTGCGATCATATCCAGTTTTTTCAATTGCAAACCTTGCGCAAACCTTTAAAAAAGAAAGGTGACAAGAGGCTGTTACTGTATAAGCATGACATAAAGCAAGTCATAAACATTAATGACATCATCATTATCATCATCAGTGACGTAATTAATGTGTATGACTGTTGTCATAAAGTGTTATTCAGGTTTTGCATAGCAGGAAAATTATAGCAAAGCATTAGAATTATCACATAAATAAAAAAATACATAGCTTGGGTAGGTACGAATATAAGTAGGCCTATTAAATTAAAATATATATAATATATTATTAAATATAAGTGGTAGCTATTAAATTAGTGGTAGCTGTTAAATCTTAAAATCTTGCTTGAAAGAGTAGCTAGATTATTAGATAAGAGGGAGCTTACCACCGGAAACCATCGCTATGGTTCTGTTTCTTCAGTTTCATGTTGAAATGGCATTTTCTGCAGTTCATGATCCTCTTCAGCATTCCCCATTTCTGCATCTATACAACAATATTTCTTCTGTTTTTCATAGTATCTAAGCACCTAGAATTTTTTATAAGTCCTCGTTGTAACAGTGTCATGGCATGGGTCCAATACATAACCAACCTAATAGGCTAATAATAAACTATCCATCCAGCTCATCCTGATGCTGAATAAGATTTTGAATTACCGTAATCACACTAGCACTCCATCTAGTAAGATTTTAAATGAAGAATAAGGCATTTTTAACTATTCCCTATTTTCGTCCTCATAGTAATTGAGAGTGTAGCATGTATTTATTTATCTATAATAAAACAAATATAAAACAAATCTTGTCTTAGCATAGCGTTGTGAACCTGCATGCACATTACCGTAAATACCACTACCACCATCAAGCGCAAAGGAATCTGACGATGTCTAGTCGTGACTAACCTGAAGAAGCTCCTGCAAGTAACTGATGGTGTCAGAACAGAAGAGAAGTGCAAGCATTCATACATCATTGCTAGGTAGCCTATTTAGATGTAAGTTAAGGTTAAACTAAAGCATTTCTGTGTGTCTCATTTTTGTGAATGATTGAGCTTGCAGTTACTTATTAACTTTTGTTAGCGTTAGCTAACTTTTGTTAACTGTAAATTAGCTAGTTGTTCTCTATCACATCATTCTCTTTATACTAGAGAGAGAGAGCGAGAGTAAGAAATCATATGGTTTGGTACTTTAAATGTGCAAAAATGCAAAACTGATGTTAATCTCACTAAGTGCTAAGTGGGTAAGTGAATGAGTAGGTGTGCATGTGCTGGAGGGTGGCATTCTGGAAGCATGTGGGGCATTAGCCTAAACTTTAATCGGAATAGGCTAAAGTAGTAAAGGTGTCAGTATAGGTCTATTTAAAACGACTTGCTTTGCCAGTCTTATGACCAACTTGTACAGGTTCATTAAGCTGACGACAAATGGTGCATTTTTTTCTTTTCGCAATTTTGGCTAACACTAGCCTCGATGGAAACTCGTGGGAAGAAGCGTTGTGGTGCGGGAAGCATACTGTAGGAAGAAAGATGACACATGCCTGGAGAAGGAGGCAAAGGAAAATCCCCCCAAAAAATCTTGTGAGTTAAATCTTATTGTAAAAAGAAACACATACACCTATCGCAGTCTAGCCTAGATGGTGATCAGCAAGGAAAGAGTTCAGATACAAAACCATTTTAAAAGTCTATATTCAGAAATGTGCAAAAATTAGTTTTTTTTTTATTTTTTTGGTACTATTTTCATAAGTAAAGTGTGCATTTTCAAATCTCTTAGTACAAAACTCATATTTGATCACATTTGTAACACCACTAGTCATTCTTTCAAATCTGATGTCATGATTTCATTGTATTTGCACATATTTTAATTCCACGTAATCACTGTTTCAGAACACATGATCATTGTAATATATTTTGAGAACATTTGCTTTAATCAACCAAACAAAACAGTAAGATCTTTTTTCAACTTAGTACTTTTACCAATCATTTCATTCAGGAGCAAATAATACAAGGTAAGTGTTTCAAATTGTCCTTGGTGATGAATGAGTGTAACTGAACTGTAAAACTTTACACAGCAAATATTACACTTATGTTC
>JAOVYU010010329.1:0-12250 GCA_025674565.1 Synodontis membranacea
CAAAATAGCCACCCTTTGCTCTGATTACTGCTTTGCACACTCTTGGCATTCTCTCGATGAGCTTCAAGAGGTAGTCAATTCACTCAGGCTACTGGATAGTAGGTGGCAAGAGATGCATTAACAGGGTGATTTTTGGACGTGTCATGTGCCGTAAACTCAGAGGGAAATTTGAAATCCAGAAAATGGCCGACCTACCACTAGACAGACTCAGTACAGAGCTGCCCTTTACTAATGTCGGTATGGACATTTTCGGGCCCTGGAATGTTGCTGCGCGCCGCACAAGGGGAGGGCACGCGGAGAATAAGAGGTGGGCAGTTCTTTTCTCTTGTTTATCTGTTAGAGCCATTCATATTGAGGTCATTGAGTCCTTGGACTCTTCTAGATTTATTAACGCTTTCAGGAGGTTCCAGGCTATTCGGGGACCAGTGAAACACCTACGTTCTGATAGGGGCACGGATTTTATCGGGGCTTCGAAAGATCTCAAAATTCCCTCGAATGTTAATGAGAAGACAATACAGAGGTTTCTCTCAGAAAAGGGCTGTACATGGACCTTCAACACGCCACACTCCTTTCACATGGGAGGAGTCTGGGAAAGGATGATCGGCATCACGCGTTGTATCTTAGATTCAATGCTCACGCAGATGGTACTTCACAAACTCACACACGAGGTGCTCACAACGTTCTTAGCTGAGGTCACTGCCATCGTGAATAACCGCCCAGTTGTTCCTGTGTCTACTGACCCGTGCAGTGGCACAGAGTTCGAAGCCTGGCTAATACATTCTGGGATAGGTGGCGCAAGCAGTATCTGGCGACACTGCAAATCCGCAGGAAGTGGTCAGTTGACCGATCCAATCTCAAAGAAGGTAGTGTGGTGCTTCTCAAGGACATGCAGTGCAAAAGAAAAGAGAACCTCATGTGTTGTATTTCAAGCTAAACTAATTGAGTGCAGTTTATTTCTGTTAGATGCTGTTCTTAATTGCATTTTATTATTTGTATTAATTAATTGTATTTTCATCTGTCAGTTTTACCTGACTTCAACACCATAAAGATATGAAAAGGAACTTCTCGTCTGTGTGGTTGTTGGGAAGGAGTTAACGATCTGTCAACTCTGGCAAGGCATTAAGGCAGGGCAGCACACTTACATTTGTTTTTACTTTTACTTTTTTAAATAAACATAATAAATCAGAAGAAAAATATTGACGATTGACGATACAGTTAACAAAAATTAACCCATAAGTTTTAATGGTTTTCCAATGGTAAACAAAAAATGATCATATTATACCTATATTAGTAGGACTGTACTATATCAGTCATATTATACATAAATCTGTGGGACTGTACTACGAATGGAAACCGTATTCTCTGATGGCTTTGGCCTCTTTCAGCAGGCTAATGCACCCTGCCACAAAGCAAAAATGTTTCAGGAATGGTCTGAGGAGCACAACAATTAGTTTGAGGTGTTGACTTGGCCTCCAAACTCCCCAGATCTCAATCCAATCGAGCATCTGTGGGATGTGCTGGACAAACAAGTCCGATGGAGGCCCCATCTCACAACATACAGTATAGGACTTAAGGGATCTGCTGCCTACATCTTGGTGCCAGATAGCACAGCACACCTTCAGGGGTCTAGAGGACTTTGAAAGTGGCATGGTTGTTGGTACCAGAAGGGCTAGTCTGAGTTTCAGAAACTGCTGCTCTACTGGGATGTTCACGCACAACCATCTCTAGCATTTACAGAGAATGGTCAGAAAAACGAATGAGAATGGGGACTCTTCCCCATTCCTCACCAACTCTAAGGTTGGTGTTCCGCAAAATTCTGTTTTAGGCCCACTGCATTTTCCTTAAATATGCAACCCCTTGGTAATATTATTAATAAACATGGCTTCCACTGCTACGCTGGTGAAACACAGTTATATGTTTCAGGAAAGCCATATGAGAGACAACAGCTTAATTAAACTGAGGATTGTGTAAAGGACATTAAACAATGGATGCTTACTAACTTCCTCCAACTTAATTCTGATAAGTCAGAAGTACTAGTACTAGGACCACATGCATCTAGATGTAAGATGTCTGATTACATTGTAAGTCTGGGTGGCCTTTCTTTTTCACTATGTGCAGAAGTAAAAGACCTTGGTGTGATTATTGACTCCAGTCTCTCTTTTAAAGCTCATACAGATAATATTACTAGGACAGCCTTCTTTCATCTCAAAATACAGGGCAATCCTGGAACCTGTTGGAGGCTGCAAAGGACTTGAGACTGGGAAGGAGATTCATCTTCCGGCAAGACAATGACCCTAAACATTCAGCAAGAGCTACAATGGAATGGTTTAGATCGAAGAATATTCATGTGTAAGAATGGCCCAGTCAAAGTCCAGACCTAAATCCCATTAAGCATCTGTGGCAAGACTTGGAAATTACTGTTCACAGACGTTCTCCATCCAATCTGGCTGAGCTTGAGCTATTTTGCAACAAAGAATGGGCAAAAATTTCAGTTTCTAGATGTGCAATGCTGGAAGAGACATACCCCAAAAGACTTGCAGCTGTAATTGCAGTGAAAGGTGGCTCTACAAAGTATTGACGCAGAGGGGCTGAATACAAATGCACGTCACATTTTTCAGATTTTTATTTGCTTAAAATTTTGAAAACCATGTATCATTTTCATACCACTTCACAATTATGTGTTACTTTGTGTTGGTCTATCACAGAAAATCTCAATAAAAAACATTTAAGCTTGTGGTTGTAAGGTGTCAAAATGTGTAAAAGTTTAAGGGGTATGAATACTTTTGCAAGACACTGTAATTGCAATGCCTTGCTGTCTGGATGTTCCAGTAGGTGCATAAACAAGCTCCAGTTAGTCCAGATTGCAGCAGCAAGAATCCTTTCTGTAGTAAGGACTCTTGCTGTTGCATTCTGAACTAACGTGTTACTACCTGAGCAAACTTCAGGGGTCTCATTTATAACCATTGCATACGCACAAAATGGGACCTAAAAGATGTGTAAGCCTCTTCCTATGTAAATGTTGCGATTTTTAGAAACAAACTTGAGGGCAGGATGTTCGCAAGCTCTGACCAATGCGAGAAAAAAATGTGACTGCAGGTGAAGAGGGTGAGCAAAAATGTGAGTGGCATCAATCTATATATATAAAAATCTTTTCGTGTTTGAAACGGACATGACGTATGACCACAGACCATATACGGCAGCGCTGTAGGGGGACTCATCGCTTGGTTTTTGGACGCCATTTTTATATAGGCTTTCCGGTTTGTTTCTTATATAAATATTTACCTATTTGGTAAAACTTTCATACTTTACTAAAGGTGTCATGTCTCTCCTGTGTGTGTGTGTGTGTGTGTGTGTGTGTGTGTGAGAGCGGGGGTGTTTCTTTGTCTGGCCGCAGATGCAGGAAAACACAGCAAAAACGGACATGAAACTTAATGACTTTATTTAAATGAAACACAGCAGCTTATGCAAGTGCCTCACCACCTCAATATCCCACAGAAACAGCTCAGAAAGTCCGCACAACACTCAAATATATTAAAATACAACAAAACCCGACCAATTTAACCTGTACTTAAACGTGTTTGGTCTCATTTCAGTTCACTGCGGTTAGCGGTGATAGCTATTTCAGGTAGCTGGGCTTAGCTAGCTGGCAAGCTGCATTTCATTCCTACTAGAGGAGGCTGTTAATTTTAATATAATTTAATAACACAGACAGCCGGGAAGTTCCGCCAGTGTCCCGCATATTGCTAGCGGCTCCCTGATGCCCACAAATGGAAAAAATATATAAAATGCCCTGGACCCTGGCACACAGGAGCACAGTCACATATTTATACTAGTGAATAAATATATAAGTATAATCTGACTCAAATCTTAACTTAATCTACACTTTTAATCTATGCGCCACAGTTGTTGAAATGTAAATGAATAAGTGGTGGTCATGATTATCAGACTGTTATGTCTACGCCTACCATAAACGCACACAGCGAAAGTCAACATGTCACTGACTCCATTTCTCTGCTGCCACAAACTACAAACAACATGGCCGAAACACGCTTGCACTCTAGCTCCCCAGAATACTAATGGAGTACACCTGAACTTATTCATACGTCTCCATAAATAGACTCTCAGTTCTTATCCTCTTTGCGAAGCAATAGCCATATCCTTGTGTGTGTTACTGCCGAGCGTTATATTTGTGTTTGTCTGAACATGTTTTTGATCCTAGCCTGTTTTCTCATTTACAATTCTCTGCCTAGCCCTTGATATACTGTTTGCCTGTGCTTTTGATCTAGCCTGTTTTCCACGTTTGCCATTGCCTGCCTACCTTCACATACTGTTAGCCATAGTGATATGCCTGCCTGTTTTTTGGATCACGTCCCGACTCTGTTTGTCTGCCTGGATTATATTCAATAAACTGTTCTTACCTTACTGCTATTGCATCCTCCCCTGGCTTATATCCTGACACAGGCTGGCTTTGCACACGATGGCTGGCTTCTTGGTAAGGTGATAAAAACATTGTGTAATTTCAAACTATTCATTGTTCATGTATTGAATCGTTCGGTTATAAAATGCAGGTGACAGTGGCTACCTTCTCAAGCGCTGGCTCCTCACCCCCCTTTCAAACCCCAAGAGCGCAGAGGAAAATCGCTATAACGATGCTCACACTCATGCGTGCACCGTTGTGGAGCATGCGATCGGCCTGCAGAAATGCAGATGGCGAAGTTTAGACGCATCAGGTGGCTGGTTGTTATACCACCCCCCAAAAGTGTGCTGAAATATTAGAGCCTGTGCTGTGTTGCACAACATTGCACAGAGGAACAGCGTTTATCTTCCTCCTGGTCTACCTTTACCACAACACAAGGACCCGGACCCACAGCCCTGTACCCGACAGGAAGGCTATCAACTAGGAGCAAGACTCAGGGAAGATGTAATGTGGCGTTTGTAAAGACAGCAGTGCAAAGGTATATTTTTTAACAAGATCTTTTAATGTTGTTGAAATATCATCTAACACAGCTCTTATTTGTTTCAATTCATCTGTAATTACACTGATTGCTCTAATTGTATCTCGTTGAGTCGCTAAGACAGCCTCAGTCAGGACCCGGCCACTTAGAGGCTACATGCACCCGGGACTCTCTGGTGCTGGGGAAACCCATGCGCTCTTCAGCCACCTCCTGCAACTCCTCACCACCTACTGCTCTCACTGTCTCCAGGGGGACAACAAAATTATTACATTGTGCTTTGTCAGAAGTCTAACTTTTTTTTTCTCAAAAATGCAAATAAAAACTTCTTACTGTATGTTGTCTCGGCCATGTCTGTGTCTCCCTCTTTCTCAGACACCACCCCACAAACACTTGTTTCCCCCAGTATTGAAGCCATCCGGGTTTCCAGAGGTGTCAGCTCCAATGTGTCCTCACTGCCTCCAACTGCAGACACACTGCAATTTCTTTTTTTATAATCTTTCAAATCTGACTACTTTTTTTTATTTGGGGCACCGTCCTGTTTGCAGCATTCACTTCTTTCATAGCATTCGTTACCTGTTGCCACTCACTGCCTTTCTTTTTGTTTGTCACCTCACTACTGTGACCACCAAACAAAATATTTTTTCTGCGAGAGGAAACCACGACCAGCCACCTCCACTATGTAATGGAATTAGTCAGTATGGATAAGAGGGAATCCAATTCATCCAATTCTTTTTTCGAAGAGGCAGACATTCTCTCTAAACTAATATGATCTAGAATTAAATTTCTGTACTGAGTAACACATAAATTATTTTTTGATTTCCAATTCATAAAAATTATTTTCTTAGCGATGTACCGGGCAGTAAGGATTGTGTGTGATGTTTGATCTGGGTTGAAATATAGATCTCGCTCCCATTTTGAGGTTGGGAGGGAGGTTGACTCATCAATTTTTAACCATAGCTTATATAGTTTTGATACTAATTTAGGTGTAAAGAGATTTCAAAATTCTAATACCCATGTAGGTATTTTTAAGTTCAGTTGACTGGGATTTAATTTTGCCTGAATAATGGACTTCAGTTGCTGATATTCAAGAAACTTATTATTGCTAATTCTATATTTTGAGACTAGGTCTTGATATGAAATAAAATTCCTGTCTTGTATAATATGTTCTAAATTTTTTTATTCCTCATATGCCGTAATGGAAAGTTTTGCAGTTATGCAATATTTTCTTTTTACGACAAATATCTGGATTGTTCCAAATGGGTGTTAGTTTACAGGGAATATGTGAAGACCTAGTTATTTTTAGAAAATCCCACCAGGCTGTCAGGGAGGTGTTTATGCTGAGGCTTTCAAAGCAGCTATGATGTTTAATACTAAAGCTGATAAAAGGCAGATCGGATATTTATATTTTTCCACAGATTGCTTGTTCCAAGTCCAACCATGAACTAGGTTTAATCCATTTTGAAACATACTGCAATCTGTTAGCTAAGAAGTAGTGGCGAAAATTCAGTAGTTCTAGGCCACCATTACCCTTAGCTTTCCGTAGAGTTTTTAAGCTTGTTCTTGATAGTTTATTCTTCCATAAAAATTTTGAGATATTTGAGTCTACTGCTTTAAACAAAGCATTAGTGGGTTTATTAGGGATCATTGAGAACAAGTAATTGATTCTGGGCAGGATCATCATTTTAATGGTGGCAATTCTTCCCATAAGTGATAAAAGTTAATTTTTCCATTGTATGAGATCATCTTCTGTCTTTTTTAAAGAGAGGATTATGATTCAGTTGTATCAAGTCTGAGAGCCTGACGTTAAATTAATGCCTAAATATCTAAGGTTACCCGACTGCAGTGGAGTAGCAGATGTGTTCTGAAAACTACAATTCAATGGTAAAACTATTGATTTACTCCAGTTGATAGAATAGTCAGATACAGATGAGAATTTATCAGTGTTATCGTATTCAAGAGAGAAGATGGCGAGTTCCCAAGGAAAAGTAATACATCATCTGCATATAGGCTTATCTTATGATCTAGATTTTCAGTGAGATTTCCTTTAATAGCTACATTTTGTCTGACTGCTGCTGCTAAAGGCTCAACAAAGATAACAAAAAGCGAGGGGGTGAGTGGACAGCCCTGTCTGGCACCCCTCTGCAACCTAAAGCTTTAGGAAGTTAATTTGTCCTAACACATGCATTTGGAGAGCTGTATAGTGTTTTGATCCAGTCTATGAAGGGTGAACCAAATCCGAATTTGTGTAGAACTACAAATAGAAATTTCCAGTTTACCCGGTCAAATGCTTTCTCTGCATCTAAAGACATAACTGTAGTTTCTAATTTGTTAACAGAACAGTAGTCTATTACATTAATTAGCCTAAGTGTGTTATTAGCCAAGTGCCTGCCCTTGATAAAAAACCTGTTTGGTCTGGATGTATTATGGCCAGAGTAATTTTTTCTAATCTTCTGGCAAGGACTTTGCAAATTATTTTAAGATCTACATTTATAAGTGGGATTGGACGGTAGCTGGATGGGAGTGTAGGGTCTTTATCTGGTTTGAGAAGCAAGCTAATGTTGCCAGAGTTCATGTTTGGAGATAGTGTGTGATCTATATGAATTTGGGTAACCATTCTGATAAAAATGGGTGCTAGTGTCGCCCAAAATGCTTTGTAGAACTCTGCTGGAAAACCATCTGGACCTGGGGCTTTACTATTTGGAAGATGCTGTATGGCTTCATGGAATTCGGACATTGATAGAGGAGAATCTTAGAGCCGCAATCTGTTCATCATTTAGTTTTGCCAGATTTATATTACTAAGAAATTCATTAATGACAGCATCGGAGGGGTTAATCTGTGATGAGTATAAGGTTTCATAAAATTCTTTAAAAGATTTATTTATTTGTCGTGGATCATAGGTAATATTCCCAGGTGAGTCTTTAATACAATAGATTGTTGCTTTTTTCTTTATTTAGCTTTAACTGGTTAGCAAGGAATTTTCCAGATTTATTACCTTGTTCAACGTTCACCAGATGCAGTCCTTCCACCAAAAATTGTGTCTTCTTATCATATAAGTAATTAAATTCTAATTTTAGTTTCTCAGGTTGCTAATTACATGTTCTTGTGGCAACATATTGGCTATTTCCAATGTTTTTATCTTCTGTTCTAGAATTTGTTGGTTTTTTTCTTTATTTCTTTTGTGTGTACAGTAAGATATCATTTAGCCTCTCATTACTGCCTTTCCTGCTTCCCAAAGCAGACATGGTGACACTTCTGGCAGGTCATTATTTTATAACACATTGCCCATTCCTTTTTGAAGTAATTGATGAAATCTTGTTCTTTAAGTAATGATGTATTAAATCTCCAGATCTTGCTTGGTGATGTGGCTCTTTCCTTCACCAAAGAGATAGAAACAGACATCCCAAGTCTCCCAGAAGTTCCGGGAGTCTCCCGCATATTGATAGCGGCTCCCGGATGCCCGCGAATGGAATAAAATATCCCGGAAACTAGAACTAGTGCCGCGGAATTACCCGGTGTTCCAGGCAACTCAGTTTCTCTCTGTTTCCCCTTCAAATGCGCGTTCACGATGTAATTCGAAATCAATATGATAGATGGCAGTGTTTCGAGAATTTCTATCCGAGTTTTGAAGCCTTTTTTATATACTTAAATATTCCGTTCAGAATGCACGTCTTAAACGTCAGGTAATCACGATTCTATTTCTTTCCTCTTTATATATGTCCTTGTGTATTATACCTGATTTACAATAAATGAAAAAAAAAATGAAATGCGTTAAAAAACAGCTATGTCATGAAATGCTCATATCATCTTGGTCTCGCCAGCAAATGAAATGTTTAAAGAATTTGCTTCTATAACACGATTGCTATGAATCAACACATAAATAATGACTCGTATAAATAGATTTACACTGCTCATAATCCAAACTATTATACTGATCTATATACAGATGCTGGATTTTTATTTATTTTTTTGTTTTCTTTTATTATTGATTATTATAAAGTATTGATTGGCTACACTGATCTGTATATGCATCTAGGTTATATTGAGAGTGAAATACCCAGCAATACACTATTAATGTTGCACATATACAAGAGAAACATGCATGCCTTTTCATAAACACAAACAGTAATTCCTAATTACTAGACTATGCAAACTGATCTGTCTATGGCTCTGTGTAATATTGAAAGGAAAACACCAGTGCTGATAGTTATTGAGTGAATATGAGTGTCTGTGATATCCTAGGATCATGATGGAACTGCTAACTAAAAAATAGTCTAAGCGAGAATGTGAGTGATGTACTGGTGAAAAGAAGGTGTAATCCCAGAGAGTGGGATGGTGTGAACGCCAAACATCGCAAAGACAAAAGTCATTCATGTATTGTTTTAGGATTTTTGCAGACTGACAGTTCCTTTGACACACTGCTGTGCTGAGGCTGTCAATTTCTGGATTCAATACCAGGTTTAAGTCTCCTCCTATTATAAGCGTGGTGTCTGAGTGATCAGAAAGTGAGGTGAAGAAAGCATGAAAAAAGGAGGGGTCATCAACATTCTTCCATATATACTAGCAATGCATAAATCCATATTTTGGATAGTTAAATTTAGTATTATAAATCTACCTTCTGTATCCATTATAGTGTTTCTAATGGTAAAGTTTATTTTATTTTATTGATCAGTATGGCTACGCCTCTTTGTTTTGAGTTATAGCAGGCTGAGTACGTGTGAGGGAACTGTGGAAAAGTAAGTGTGTGTTCAGTTTATTTGGACAAATGAGTCTCCTGTAGAAAGACAGTGTCTGCCTGTATGTCATTTAGTCGATTAATGATTTTTAATCTTTTTTACTGGAACAAATTCTGTGTACATTCCATGTTACAAACCTTAATGTGTTCATGTTTTAAATTACTTGTAGTGTGTTTGTCTGTGTGTGTGTGTGTGTGTGTGTTGCTATCAAGTTTGCTTGGTGTCTTTATTGACACTGTGTATAAATGGCAACATTGAATATAATGCAGACATGACAGTGAGTGTGGGGGGAAAGAGAAAGAAAAGAGGTGGAAAGAAATTTAAAGTAACTAAGACAGTGCAAGCACCTAAAAAATATACCAAAGTGACATGACACAATTAACAATAGAAAAAACGACCACATATGTATACGAAACGACAGAAATACACTGATTAGACCGGTATTAATTATTTTATATAGACATGTATATTAAACCTGTGTATTGATGAAATAGTAAATGAAAAAAGTATAAGGAAAGCACGCCGATGTGGATGCACATCTGCGTGCACCACATTTGTCAACTGTGATGACTGCATGGGAGCCTCCTTCAATCAGCTTTTTATGTATTGGGAAGAGGATCTTACGTTGCTCCAGGATCTCCTTGGAAATTGGTCGTTGATGCTAAAGTCTGTTCCTCTTAGATCCCGGCCGCGGCTCTTCACCAGGTCTTTTTGTTTGTGCTAATGTTAACATTATTTCTTGGCTGCCAAAATAAAAAAATAAGCCTGTTAGCTTTAGCCTTAGTATGTTAGCTGTTAGCATTAGCATTCTAGCACAAGCAAGTTTGCATGCTAGCATTAGTGAGTTAGCCTTAGCATGTCAGCATTAACGTATTAGCATTATCTTTAGCATGATAGCACTTGCATTAGCATTGTAGCATTAGCATGGTAGCATTAGAATGGTAGCATTAGCATGTTTGCATGGTGGTATTAGCATGTTAGCATTAGCATGCTAACATTAGCGATTTAGCATTAGCTTGCTAACATTCACTTTCACGTGTTAGCATTAGCATGATAGAAATATCATTAGCATGCTAGCATTTCCATGTTGGAACTGGCATTAGCATTGCTAGCATTAGCGTACTAGTATTATCATTAGAATGTTAGCGTTAGCATGTTAGCATTAGAATGTTAGCATTAGCAAACTAGCTTTTAGTCTTAGGAATAAATAAATTTTAGTATTCATAATAAAGTGGCCGGCATGTACACGTTCCTAAGAAAGTGGATGCATGCTGAAGTATTACTGATTAGTATTCCATTCCTTTGAATGTGGCAAAACTGATTGGAAGCGTATGGGATGAAGAAAAGGGATGGATGAAGGGATGGATATTTGGGGGACTTGGCCTGAGTAGACAGATCAATATATGGAAAATAACCCCCAACCCCAAAAAAATTGATACAAAAGGTTTTTCAACTCATTCTGATACCTGCAGGTGCCCTTAATAACATATTAAAAATCTAGTAAAATCTGACTTCAGGAAAGGGGTCATTTTCAAGATGACCCAAGATGGCCGTAAGAAGCTAATTCTAGCTATATCTTGAGTACTATTTAGCTTAGAAAGATGTTGTCAGTGTTTAATCAGATTTAAAGGTTGTATATCTCACTACATTTCATTTGATCAATTTCCAATAAATATTTTCAAAGATATTATATGCTAGCTCATTAGCTTATTAGCTAATTTCAGACAGGCTGAGATTTCCAATACTTGTTAGTTAAGTCCTACGTAAGTTCAATAAAGTATGTTGTTTGACATGGAATAAGACCACTAAGAAACAATTACTTTGCTGATTTTTTTACGCTAAATTAGTAATTCTTTGAAAATATAAATCAAGATATTTGTATTGACATCGGTTACCAGTTACACTGTTAAACATCGTTATTCGCCTACCTAAGTTCACAACTGGTTCATCCCTATTTTGACAGTATTTAGAAGGCATAGATCCTAGTGTAATTACTGATTGTTTTTTCTCTGTCCTTACTATTTAAATACCCAGCAAATCTGGTGAGTTGTCATTGCAGGAGGTCATGAATTATGAACTTAATCCTTTTCCTCCTGCCCTCGCTGAAGCCAGGAACATTTTCCAAAAGGCTGATAAGCCTCAACTAGCTCATGCCATCAGTGAGCATGCAAAGGATGCCATCCTTGATTCAATTCCAAAAACAGAATATCACATTGTTAATGTGATATATCAAGTCCCATATCAGCAGAGTATAATATTGCAATGCAGGAGTTTACAAACCTGTCATACTCTACGTCTGAACAGCACAAGGATTTGACAGAAGCAAGGATGAAAAGAGACCTTGATGATTTCAAGAAGATCCAGTCAAAACTTATTGCTTGCACACCTTTCTCTTCAGATCCATCATTAAGGAACATTGTCAGTGGTATGGTAGCTCAGGAAGGTGTGAATGTGCATTAGGGTTATGACTACAAAATTTTTTTAAAAACTTGAATTTTCCTGATGTTGCATTTGATGAACTTTTACCCATAGATCACTTTTTTGAAGTTAATTTTATTGGA
>JAOVYU010010394.1:0-12245 GCA_025674565.1 Synodontis membranacea
ATATATGTCTAGTATAAGAATAATTATTAATACTACCATCACCACCACCACACTATGCTGATCAACCTTTCATAACCATTTATTTATATCCCTTTCCACCAATAACTGTATTGCATAGTTTTTTTTTTGTTTTGTTTTTTTGTTCCCTTTTAATAGAAAAGAGGTCTCAAAGATAAGATGTGATCCATCATTTTGAAAGATACAAAAAGTAAAAGCAATGAAAAGCACAGCACCCCTAGCACAGCCCCAAGTGCTGCCCGAGATGCAGTCTCAAATACAGGTACCCAAAGTACAAACTACCTCAGGTACAACCAGTGCAAGTTCAGCCTAAAACTCTGCGATTCCAGGCAACATACTCCCATCAATGTTTTCATGGGGACAGGATGAGGAAGAGGAGCTTTTCAACAGAGAAACAGAGGTCAAGGCTGGGAGAGAGGCAATCCACACAATGGAATTAGGACTGGAAACTTTCAACAAGCTGTAATGGAACCTCAAAGTGGACCTTAGGACTTGAACTGGGGATGTTGCCAGATGGGACAACAAAGGAACAACTGCCCAAATAGAGGTTTTGGAAAACACAGCAGATGGGACGCTTCCCCCAAAATATGGGAGCACTCCAACAAGGATGGTTCTGAAGGTGCCCGGAGAAACAGGAGAGGTGGGAAATGCAGCAGTGGTTAACAGGAAAAGGGGAAAAAAAACAGAAAAAGAACCTAAAGTTCAAGTCTCATTCAATGGTCAGCCCAGTATAGTTTCTTGTGGAAAATTATGCAATGTTTTCATGCATAGGACCACAGGGAATGAACCTCCCCCTCTCCACAAATAAATTGACAAGAGGTTTCTCTGGGAAGACAGCTATTAAATGATTCAGAACCACAAAATTTGCTCCTATACTGTAATAAAACTACACCTGTGAATTTATTGGGAAGAAACATTCTGGGCAAATGATGATGAAATTACTACAATACCTCAACATCTACCCACAGTATATTGGCTGAGATTCATGGATATTTAATGGGGTGGAATAGTCAGAATACAACATAAGCACTCAGAC
Source organism: Synodontis membranacea (assembly GCA_025674565.1). Lineage (NCBI taxonomy): Eukaryota > Metazoa > Chordata > Actinopteri > Siluriformes > Mochokidae > Synodontis > Synodontis membranacea. The sequence continues at coordinate 1,055 of JAOVYU010010394.1, forward strand.
TTGGTTAGTAGTAATGCAGTGGAGTGAAAGTGATTAAATGTCATCGTTGACACATCACAGCGCACAACAACAAAATGTGTTCTCTGCATTTACCCCATGTGTGACGTGACACACAGCAGGGGGCAGTTATTTTCAGCACCCAGGTAGCAGTGCTTGGGGGCGGTATCTTGCTCAGGGTACCTCAGTGGTATCTTGTTGGATTCAAACCTGCAATCTTTCGATTATAAGAGTGCTTCTCTAACCATTAGGCCACCATCTGCCCTAGTAGATGAACCTGGTCAGACATCATGGAGGACAAAATATTCAATGTTGGACCACAGGGTGTAACAGCAAATATTTGTTTGAGTAAAATAACACAAAGGTTGTAAATGCAGATCCACATGTTTCACTAATGATTTCTACTGAGTATAAGGCAAGGGATTTAGAATGAATTATGAAAATTGCAGTACAAGTTGAATGGATTCTAATATCATCTCCTAACATTTTCACTTCTAGGGACAATACATACATGAAGATAACATCACGCTTGATAAGCAAAACAAAAGTGGTGTAGACAAGGCTATTTTGGAAAGCAAGAACTGGAAAAAGTAGTCCCACATGATCTTTGGACAAAACACCAGACAGATGGAAAGTAGCATCAGCAGGTAGCATGCAAATTCTACTGATCTCTGGAGCAATTTTAACTAGACAGCAACAGTACCCAGAGTCAGGTGTAGGAATCAAACAAAGCTAAATGGGTGAATCACACTCTAATAACCCAACAGACCCTCTGTGACATTCTCAAGACACCACAATCCAGCTAATTAAGAGACAGTCCCTCATTGTTTCGCATACCAGGGGGTGAGGTGATCACAACTGGAGAAACCATCACCTTCGCGCCAGGGGCCATCTGGTCCCAAGATATTCCGGATCAGCAACCCCGGGTTAAACACAGATTAACCCCAGGAGGGACCACGGAGTTCATGAACCTCATAAAGCATGAACTCTTGACACTCTCCTCTTATCACACACACATGCACAACAAGGACACTCTTCCCTCTTATCACACCCAACCATACCTATGCACACAATCCCCCCCTTCCTTCACACATGCTGGAATGCAAATCTATGAACAAATGACGTGTTTTTGTGCAAAGAGAAAGGGCTAACAATGTTGCCAGTTACTATACGAAGCAACTACAATTCTCTGTATTCATAGTTTCACTGTATATTCATTCACAACTATGATGATCATTTATGTATTATGTAAGTCTTATGTTATTTTTGAGGCATTCATGGTATTATATTCATAAAGAGATATAACTCTCAGATTGCTGTCTGTAAGGTCGGAATGTTTAGTCTTATTTTGATGTCAAAGTTTCACTATTGATGTATCTGATGTTCACTTAATGAAGAAATGTATGCAAGTGAAGTTGCACATGAGTTAATAGTCATGTATAAAACCAGCACAGGGATGAGTCATAAATCAAAAGCACATGAGGGTCATTCCAAGACAAAGGAACTATTTGTCCTCGCCTAATACATGTTATAGTGGTATGGTAACCAAAATATATTTAGATGTCCCCCCCTATGGTTTGCTAAAGGCACAGATATCATGACGTTAATTCCTGTGAATGTGTCTCAGATAATATTAATTGACAAATAAGGATTAATTTGCCAACATCGACCAAAAACAATTGTCATGTCAGATATGAAATTGAAGCACTCAATATAGTGGATGCAGATTTCCAAGAATGAATGTTCAATCTTGGACCATTAAGAGATTTGGAACTTTATTCAAAATGCAAAAGTTTCCATCTCTCAAAAATCACAATCCCCCAGGATGCAGCATGCGGGAAACCCAACTCCCACCGGATTGGTCAAGCACATGTGAACTTCTAATTAACATGCACTCAAACTTACTGGACTCATCAAAAAACTTAGACGGACGAGAGGTCCGACAAAGAGACTCGACGGAGGAGGTCGAAGGGTGATTCGACCGAGATGGTTGGAAAGAAGGGATTCGACAAAGAGGTTCGACATAGGGATTCATCGAGAGACTCTAGATTCATGACCTCTTCATTTTGCTTCACTCTTCTGGACCACTAGATCAGCTCCACTAGACATCTCTCTCTCTCTCTCTCTCTCTCTCTCTCTCTCTCTCATGTCACGCCTGGACTGCTTCCAATGTCAGCAGCGCTGACAGCACCGAACATGTAACAACGCCTTTCCTTTGATAATCTGGTGCAAGTGTTTATCATGTTGGCTCTCCCACTTTTTAATGCATTATCTAGGTTGTTTTCTGTTGCTACACTTTACTCGTTGAACATGACAAGTTGGAATTGTGTCAAGTTGAGCCTGATATTAATCAGAAACATCAAGTTTGCCAGGTCACTATCCATATTACATTACTCATGTACACATAACTCACTTATGTTTTATGTCTGTCTCGTGTCGTAATTAATAAATGTTGTCTATCATGATCCGTGATTTTCCCTGGTCATTCATTTGTTCATATCTAGGTCACTTCTTGGTTCACTCTCACACCTGAGTGCATAACTTTAATGTAAATTAAATTGAAACTAATCAAGACGCTTTCGCGGTGCCATAAAAGGAGTTTCAGTACAGTTTCATCACCAACTTATCCATGGCTATCCTCGCTGGACAACACGGATAACCTAAGTTGGGAAATAATTCAGCAATTTATAAATTAATGTAATTAACTAACTAATTAATACAATGAGGATAAACGAAAATCCTACACAGGTATCTATGGATGGAATTAGACCATCCTTTGAAGCAGAAATGCTTATATACTGTAAACTAGAAATTCATGAAATACTCAAATTTTTCCAGCTTGGAAGCCAAACTTAGATAACTCAGATGTCTGGTACATGACTTAAGAGCTGTTAATGCTGCAGCTATAGCTGAAAATCCATTTGTCCACAAAATGGAAATCCCAGATCCACACAGATTGTTATTGTAAGGGTTAAAAGTGAAGATGTAAGCAATAACCACATGTATGAACTGGCTAAATGTATGAGGCAGAGGGCCCTAAGGCCTGAGTTGTAGGTTGGCCTAATTTTAGTGAGGATTGGCCTAATTTTATGTATGGCAAAAAAATACCAAAGACCCATGAAGGCCTTAATCCTTAACCATGGCAAAGGGACCTGCTTTTGCAAACTTTCTGAACATATGTAACTTCTGTTGTAATGTTTATTCCATCTATAGTTTGCCAAGTTACAACCATCTGATTTTGTAATTGGCTCTGACTAACCAATCATGTGTAGTTCCTGTATTACGGCAAATGTCTGAATTGCCCAATGACAGACACTTCCCCAATTGGAGTGTATGTTATGTACCAGACATGTGATTTTTTTTTTTTTTTTTTTTTTTTTTAGCATGTTCTGCAACGTTAGCATGTTCTGAAAATTTGAACAAAGACCAATTGAAGCAGAAGATGTCTAACCATTTTTTAATGAATGTTAAAGTAAGATGTGCACTGTTCAATATGTAAAATAACATGTAAAAGTAAGGTTGTACATGGTCACAATCCAACCGTCAAATTAAACACACTGAATTAAAGTCTGGACACCTGCATCAATAAGGATTGGGGCTTTCCTGAGTAATAAGGCCAGGAAAACACCTATGAGTAAAACTTGATACTATAATGAATAGGTGGACTGAATTAGAGATTACAAAAAGACTAAAAATAATGACTAATTAGGCCTGAAAAAGTCATAGGCAAAACCTTCAAATGATCATTTATGCTGGAGACAGGCACGTCACGCCTATCACAAATAATGATTGGATGAATAAAATTGAGTCAGTCTAAAGACTGAAGAGCCAAAAATTAAGAAGTACATTTCTGCTGGAGACGAATTAAGATTGGCTAAAATAAATTAGGTGGGATTGTGTTTGGTGGATGAAGGGGCAAGGAGATGTCACTATCATGAGAACATCATGAGCACCTCACATGATTGTCATATGATATCCTGTTGATTGAAGAATATAAAAACTCATGTAAGAGACTTGTATTTTGCCATTACTCTAAATTTTGTATTTTGAGAGGATTTGCCACGACATTATCTAACATTCCATCAATATTACACAGTAATTGATCTTTGTTCTGCATTTTACTTATGACGGAAAGCAGTATATCTACACTCACATGTCTTGCAGTCTTTCTGTGTTTTCCTTTTGCACTATTAATATTAAGAGCACCATCCTTGAATATGTTGTTGATTTTTTGATTTGCAGTCCAACAAGAGTGCAATACATTCGAGATTCCTTCACTGTATTGACAGAATTAGCTAAAAAGTGACATAAGGTAAGGAAAGACAAATTGCAATTTTGTAGAGAGGAGGTAGATTATCTGGGTCACAAATTGAAGGGTGTACGTAGATTCATCTTACCAGAACACATTGAAGCAGTGCAAAAAGCTCCAATACCTAGGACTGCACAAGGTGTGAGTGAAGCTGAACTGTAAACAGGCATGCTGCACAAGGTGCATGTTTACAAACATGTAAACATTACAAGGCAGTACAATAAAGGACATTAAGACAGAAAGACAGTGCATCATTAAGCATTACACAGTCCACAGCATCCAGTATTCTCGCTCTCTTCCAGCCCTGTTCTGCTCAGTTAACAGATCTAATAGCTCATACAGCAGCAAGTAAATTGAGATCAGGGAAAGTGTGCAATATACATTCACCAGCCACTTCATTAGGTACACCTGTTCGATTGATTTTCAACACAAATAGCTCAAATCAGCCAATCACAATGCAGCAACTCAATGCATTTAGGCATCGAGACATGGTGAAGGCCAGTTGCTGAACCGTGCATCGAAATGGGGAAGAAAGGGGATTTAAGTGACTTTGAACATGGCAGGGCTTGTCTGAGAATTTCAGAAACTGCTGATCCACTGGGATTTTCACACATAACCATCTCTAAGGTTTACATTGAATGGTCAGAAAAAGAGAAAATATCCAGTGAGTGGTGTTTGTGTGGATGAGAATGCCTGGTTGATGTCAGAGGTCAGGGTTAGGGTTAGCAGACTGGTTTGAGATGATAGAAAAGCAACAATAGCTAAAATAACCACTTGTTACTACAACCAAGGTATGCAGAATACCATCTCTGAAGGCAGAACACGTTAAACCTTGAAGCAGATGGGCTACAGCAGCAGAAGACCACACAAGAATACTGAGGCAAAAATTTGCACAGGCTCACCAAAATTTGACAATAAAAGATTGGAAAAACTTTGCCTGGTTTGATGAGTCTCAATTTCAGCTACAACAATCAGATAGTAGGTTCATAATTTGGCGTAAACAACATGAAATCATGGATACATCCACAGTCTTGTATCAACAGCTCAGGCTGGTGGTGGTATAATGGTTTGGATGACATTTTCTTGGCACACTTTGGGCCCCTTAGTACCAAGTAAGGGCAACACTTATATGCAGGAGTGGTCCTAGCCTGTTTGGTGCCCTGGGCGAAGACCCCCTCTGGCGCCCCCCCTCACTTCCAGCATATGTGTGTGATAGAATTTAGAAACACACAACGGTACAAATTATAAATCTATATTAGGAATCGACCGATATTGATTTTTCAGGGCCGATACCGATTATTGCTAGTTAATGATTACCGACAGCTGATATTTGGAACTGATATATAGGCTATATTTACAGTAAAAATGAAAATCTCTGAAAACTTCAACACAAAATATTGCCTTTATTACTTATCTTTTTTTTTTTTTTTACATTAAATTTAAATAAAATATAAAAAGCAAAAGTACTAACAAATAAATAAAAACAAAGTAATTATAAACCATAAGGGACAAAACAAGGGAACTTGCACTAAATACAAAAAGAGATTAACTTGGTTTTTAATGTTAAAACAAAATTAGCAGCATGGCTTTGTAATGAAAGTAACAAAATGTAATTAAAGTGATGAAAATGTATACAGACATCCCAACCTGCAAAAACTTCCAGGAGAAAGCTGCTCAGCTGCTCAGCTCACTTAACCCTATATCTCCTCTCAAAAATACTTGAGATTTCACTGAACCCTCGTTATTACAGGTACAGTACTAACAATGCATGAACATCTCACTGCATACTCACATTATCACTACAACACGATTTGTTTTTCCGAAATTTCAGCTCTATAACCGGGAAACCGGGAAGGCTTTTTATTATGGAAACAGCTCACAAGAGCTCCCTGGTGATTTCAGTGTGGAGGATTGTTTTCACTTGGGAGACATGAGAGACTTTACCTTCAGTCTCCTTTTCTCCTTGGTGCTTCATGCTGTGCTTGAGTGATGTGTATGAGTGACAGCGAGGCTTCAGTATTGATTGGCTATTAACCGTATGTCATCTAGCCAATCAATGTGCGGGACTTTAAATGAATGACTTTAATGACTTTAAATAAATTTACCAGTCACAGCCGCTCCAGCAGAGAATCCCCCGCCACCCCGCCCCTCTACCCTCTGTGTGGTAAGCGGCAGGCTCACCTCGCAAATAGAAGGCGCACTTACTCCCCGCAAATAGGCAACAGAAAACCTAAAAAAAAAATTTTTTTTTTTTAAAAAAATAATAAAATTGGCGAGTGCCCAATGCCGCCCCCACCACAATGCTGCCCTGGGGAATGGCCCATGTCGCCCATATCAAAAACCGCCCCTGCTTATATGCCACAGCCTAACTGAGTATTGTTGCTGACCATGTCCACAGTGACCACAGTGTACTCGTCTTCTGATGGCTACTTCCAGCAGGATAATGCATCATGTCACAAAGCTCAAATCATCTCAGACTGGTTTCTTGAACAAGACAGTCACCAGATCTCAATTCAATAGAGCACTTTTGGGATGTGGTAGAATAGGAGATTCACATCGTGGATGTGCAGCCAACAAATCTGCAATAACTGTGTGATGCTGTCATGTGAATATGGATCAAAATGTCAAGGAAAGTTTCTAACACCTTGTTGAACATATGCCACAAAGAATTAAGGCAGTTCTGAAGGAAAAAGGGGGTCCAACCAGTACAAGCACAGTGTACCCAATTAAGTGGCCGGTGAGTGAGTGTATTTACAGCAGACATATGCTTTTGCAGTATGACATATGTATAGTGTAATTTGGGGTCAGAGAGGGTTTGCACATCCAGATGACTGCTCATGCAGAAGCTATGGTTGACCTATTCATAGCAATGAAATTCCCCAAGAAGTATGCCCTACTGTAAAGTGTGCAGGCCATAAGACGAATGCCTCACTTATGAACAGAGTTAATAATGTAGCTGATGAAGCATCCACACAAGCAGCCAAAAAACTGAGTTTGAATCTCTGAATCTGGGCAGATAGTGGAGGCTGACGAAGACTCAGATAATGATGGCAGTTCGCCAGATAATACGTTATTGAATGCAGCAAAAGAAAAGGCATCATTGTATGAAAAAACTGTTTGGATAAGATGAGGTGCTGTACAAGATAACAAGGGAGTTTATGTGTATGAAATGTCATTTTGTTGCTCCCCTGGCATTAAAAGCACTATCAGTAGCCCATGTGTAGAGGCAGATAGTCAGAAAGGTCCAACAAGTTTGGTGGTCACCATTTTTGACAGTAATAGTACAAAAAACACTACAAATTGATCAAATTGCTCTCAGCTTCATTATGCTCAATACCACTACCAGATGGCCCATTCTGATGATGGACAATATTGACATGACACAACAGGTAGTAGGAAAATACACTTGTGTTTGGGTAGTGGAAGACAGATTTTGCAGATGGATAGAAGTTCAAGCTACAGCAAAAAATATATATATATGTAATGACAACAACAGATTTCCTACTGAGAGAGGTATTCCACAGGTACGTTCAAACAATGGGGTATTTTTGTGCAAAGAAGCGATGCAGATAGTGACATAATATTAAAGAATAATCATAGAAACAAAGGTTAGGGTGTGTGTACCATCCACGGTCACAGGGAATGGTAGAAAGGGCAAATGGCATGCTTAATAACAAATTAGCTAGGATTTGTGCAGGGGAATATATGAATTGGGTGAAAGTGTTGCCACTTATTTTAATGGGTTTGAGAATGTAAACTAAACACAGTACACATCTAACACCACATGAATGCTTACATGAAAGGTAAACGCTGCTTAAAGGTTTAAGCAGCTTGAAGCAGACTTGCATAATTATGTGAAGTGTCTAATATAGGAATCAAACAGAGCCAAATGGGTGAATCACACCATAGGAGCCTAAGAGACTCTCTGTAACAATCTAAAGATCCCACAATCCAGGTAATTAAAGACAGGCCCTCATTGTTCTGAATACCAGGGGGTGATGTTTTCATCTCCGAACCCTCTATTGCTAATTATCTAAGAACAATTTACAACAGAAGAAACCATCACATTGGTGCCATGGGCCATATGGTCCCCAAGACATACTGCATCAGCAACCTCAGGTCAAGCACAGATTGACCCCAGGAAGGACCACAGAGTCGTGGATCTCATAAACCACGAACTCATGGACTCCCTAGCAAACTCTCGAACCGGGAATGGGTGTTCAATGCATCATAATAAATTGGATCGCCAAATAAAGCATGTATTCATGTGTATACACACACACACACTTGTGCACAAGCACTCAGTCACATCTTATCTCACACTGTTCCACAAACACACACTCGCATACACACACATACACACACACACACACACACACACCCCTCGTATCTCAATGGAAAAAGGACGTGTTTTCGGGTAAAAGACTGTATAATGTGGTTATAGCTCACTGTATATTCATTCAAAACTACGATGAACATGAATTAACTGCCGGAAGGACCTGTTATGTATTTTTGAGGCAATAATTGTATTCTAGGCAGAAAGGGATATAACTTCCAGGTTGTTGTCTGTAAGGTGGGCATGTTTAGTCTTATTCTGATGTCAAAGTTTCACTATTGATGTATCTGATGTTCACTTGATGAAGAAATGTATGCCATTGAAGAATTTAATTGAACTGAATTGATGCTGCATACGAGTGCAGCTTCATGTATGTATAAAACCAGAACAGGGATGAGTTATAAATCTCAGACATATGAGGTTCAATCCAATCATCCCAATTCCATTATTGACGGGGGAGGGGGGGGGGATTTTTAGTACTTGTTGCATTAGTAGCTTATGACAACAGAACAGACATAGGCCTATTATAAAGAGAAAGCTCGTTGCACATGGGTGATGCCATTTATAGGTCTGTACAATATTTACATGAAATGACTCCTTCGATCTCTACTACGGTAGTAGTCATCCCGGTAGCGTTAGTAGCCTCTTCTCTTGGCTCGTCTTGTGTCTCTTCAGCCCCCAAGTTAACGTTAGCTGTTAAGTTAGCACTAGCACTAACGTTAGCTGCCTCTCTTGGTTCGGTATCAACAGTCCCAACGTCCGATGTGCTACCACCAGCAGACGGCTGGTCTTCTTGATCAGCTTGTTTGGCCTTCTTTTTAAAGAAATAGCCCAACGTGAATTGTTGCTTTCTTCTTTTTGACATGTCAGCAACAATGCCTTGTAAACATGTATTTAAGATATTTAGGGTGAGACCTGCCGCTGGCCTCAATTGGGGAGGCTGGCATGGAGGAAGGTTTGAGTGGGAAATGTTTTATACGTGCTGCCTGTTGGGGATGGGTTATGTTTTTTGTTTCATTTGTTTGCAGAATACTGATTAGTGTGGAGGAACTGTTTCATAATTTGTTAAGGCCCAACAATATTGCAATTTGTATAATGGAATGGAGGCTTACATTACCTAAAATGCTGATGGTTACCTTTACAGAACTGAAAATACTAAAGCTATTATGCATTTGGATTGCAAATACTCCATATCTCTTTCAGCTGAATTATATAAAAGAAAGCTGGATCTTTAAAAATATAAACTTAAATTAATATAACTTATCAACAGGAAAGACTGGACAATGTTTAATTCAATCACACGCTTATATATATGATATCAGACTTCGTATGGAGCAGTAAATCACCAAGAATATGGAGGGAATTTCTTCAGAGGCATAGATCACAAGGTGAACTTGCACTTACCAACCTAATGTTATATTACTGGTCAGCTAACATACAAAAAAAATTATACACTGGTCTCAATCTCCATTACATGAATGGTGTAAAATGGAGTCCAATTCATGCTCATCATCTTCCCTTCTTGCCCTAGTCACCACAAAATTACCCTGTTCCTTTTCGCAATACACCTCATGTCCAGTTGTTAATAGCACCCTTAAGATCTGGACGGCATTTTGATACCATTTTAAATTGTTAAATATTTCATTAAATGCTCCTATATGTAATAACCATCTTTATTTGCCAGCTAAGCTAGACTCTGTTTTTACGATGTGGGATAGACTGGGACTAAGCAAATTGGTTGCACCTTTACACGGAAGGAAATTTTAGCAATTTTAAAGACCTTTCCACTAAATTTAATCTGCTAAGTAACAATCTATTTCGTTATTTTCAGGTACGTCATATTGTTAGAACACAGTGCCCTCATTTCCCTAGCCTACCACTAAGATCTGCAATAGAGACTATTCTGGAGATTCCAGTTAATTCTAAAGGCTTAATTTCAAAGGTTTATGCTATCATAATGTCAGTAATATTTAAGACTTTATCAAAAGCATTTACTCTAAATATACAACCCAATTTTAAAATGGCTATTTTTGGTGTCACAGCACATAGGTTTTCAATCAGCAAGGAAAAAAAGATGCTTTTGCTTCCTTGCTTGCCAGGAGACAGATTTTCAGTAGAAATCTCCACACCCACCCAAGGCCTCAAAATGGCTTAGTGACCTTTTACAGTTTCTCATATTATAAAAAATTCAATATTCTCTTGGAGGATCTAGTAATAAATTTCATACAAAGTGGAACCAATTTCTATTTTATTTTGAAGAGATTTCAGCCATTCCATTTGACTAATACCTAAGTAATGGTCCAACATAGATAACATTTTTTACAAGAAGTCTCCAATGTCCTGCCTCAATGACTACCGCCCTGTAGCACTCACACCCATAATCATGAAGTGCTTCGAGAGGCTTGTCATGAAGCACATTCAGACCCTGCTGCCACCTACTCTGGATCCTCTACAGTTCCCCTATCGTCCCAACCGTTCCACGGACGATGCCATCGCAACCACCCTTCACCTGGCACTAACCCACCTGGACAAAAAGGACACATATGTTC
>JAOVYU010010426.1:0-12243 GCA_025674565.1 Synodontis membranacea
GCAACAGCAGTGTTTGTACACCAGTCTCTGTTTACATACACACACAGTCCCCCTCCACGAGTCTTACCGGACAAAGACACGTCCCGATCTGCTCGGGAGGTGGTCAATCTGTCGAGCTGGATAGCCACATCAGTGGTGATGTCCTGCAGCCACGTCTCAGTGAAAATAAAAACACAACAGTCTCTCATTTCCCACTGGTTCGCTCGCTGCAGCTTAATATAGTCCAGCTTATTTTCTAATGATCGGACGTTCGTGAGTAAAATGGACGGTATCGCTGGTCTGGTGGGGTTAGCCTTTAGCCTCGTGCTAATGCCGCCGCGCTTGCCTCGTTTCTGCCTCTGGTCGCGGCGCTTCCGCTTCAGCCAGGTCCGCTTCTCCGGCTGCCAAAGTAAACAAAGGCTGCGGAGCATCTCGGTTAGCTCGCTGGAGAGTTCAGCGCTGTTTTTCCGAAAACCGAGCATGAACCAGCAATTGTAAAAGCACGTTTGTGTGCTACTGTCACTCATCTTTGCTTCTCTTGTTGAATCTCTGCGCGGAGACAACAAAAAGTTTACATTTTTGACTGCGGTTTTGGGAGCTCTGTAAACCGCAGTCTGCATGGGCGCCGCCATCTTGATACTATACATATACTATATTGTATTGTATATTGTATACTATATATATACACTATATTGATACTATATATATACTTCCAGTCAATAGTCCAGTGTCTTAACCACTGAGCTACCACTACCCACATCTCAGCATATCACCTGTTAGTAGATGGGATATATTAGGCAGCAAGTGACCATCTTGTCCTCAAAGTTGTTGTGTTAGAAGTTCAGGGAGCATAAGGAGTAGTGTGAGTTTGACAAGAACCAAATCGCGATGCTAGAAAACTGGGTCAGAGCATCTCCAACACTCTTATGGGGTGTTCCTGGTCTGCAGTGGTCAGTATCTATCAAAAGTGGTCCAAGAAAGGAACAGTGGTGAACTGGCGACAGGGTCATGGGTGGCCAAGGCTCATTGATTCACATGGGAGCGAAGGCTGGCCCGTGTGGTCCGATCAAATAGACATGCTACTGTAGCTCAAATTGATGAAGAAGTTAATGCTGGTTTTGATAGAAAAGTGTCAGAGTACACAGTGCATCGCAGTTTGTTGCGTATGGGGCTGCATAGCTATAGACCAGTCAGGGTGCCCATGCTGACCCCTGTCCACCAACGAAGCGCCAACAATGGACACATGAGCATCAGAAGTGGACCACGGAGCAATGCAACAAGACCATCAGGCCTGGTCTGAAGAATCATGTTTTCTTTTACATCACGTGGATGTCCTAGTGCGTGTGACTCACTTACCTGGGAAACACATGGCACCAGGATGCACTGTGGGAAGAAAGCAAGCCGGCAGAGGCAGTGTGATGCTTTGGGCAATGTTCTGCTGGGAAACCTTGGGTCCTGCTATCGATGTGGATGTTACTTTGACACATACCACCTACATAAGCATTTTTACAGACCATGTACACCCTTTCATTTCCCTGATGCCTGTGTCCTCTTTCAGCAGGATAATGTGCCCTGCCACAAAGCAAAAATGGTTCAAGAATGGTTTGAGGAGCACAACAATGAGTTTGAGCTGCTGACTTGGCCTCTAAATTTCCCCAATCTCAATCCAATCGAGCATCTGTGGGATGTGCTGGACAAACAAGACCTATCAATGGAGGTCCCACCTTGCAACTTACGGGAATTAAGGGATCTGCTGCTAACATCTTGGTGCCAGGTACCACAGCAAGTACCTCAGGGGTCTAGTGGAGTCCATACCTCGGTTGGTCAGGGCTGTTTTGGCAGCATCAGGGGGACCAACACAATATTAGGCGAGTGGTCATACTGTAATGTTATTTTGTAATGTTATAATGTATTGTTTTGTACTGTAATGTTATTTTTGCTTGATCAGAGTATATATTTAATAAACATTGAAGGACTACATGTAAACATTGCTACTGTACCATTCATATGATTATTTTGTGGGCAAATACCCACATTCATTCACATTAATTCATTCATGTTTCTTTGATATTTTTAGCAAATGCTCAAGTCATTATATATGTCCTCCTTATTCATTCACAAGCCATTTCTCACCCAGTTTGACAGACACGATATCAGTGTCCTCTTCATCCAAAGGCAGTAGTCACAGTGAACTGCTTAACCCACTGAAAAGAATAAGTAGAGAAGAGGAACTGTTTTGAGTTCAGCAGCCAAGCATGTAAATTATTATTATTATTATTATTATTATTATTATTATTATTATTAATGTATTTATTTATTTATTTCTATATGATGTTACCACTATTGTTAGAGTACAAAACTATTATAGACTCTGTAGATTCTATGTTTGACATTTTGTTTAGCTGATAAAGGAGATTCTTCTTTCAAAGCCTGGCAGGATAGCAGTGCTTAAAGAACGTGAGGACACAGGAACTAAAATGATGGCAAAAGAAGACAGATGATGAATATTTTTACTGCGCATATGACAGAACTCTTCATTAAAATGAAACTGCCATAAAAAAATCAGAGACTGTTCCTTTCTCTGTAAGTAAGCAAACTTACAAATTCAGCAGGGAATCAAATAATTATTTCCCCCACTGCATGTTGTGTTGTATCTTGGGATTCAGTGGATATTTCTGTATTCAAATTTGCTTCAGATACTTCCAGACTTTAGCCTTGTCTTTGGCAGTGAAACAGCTGCCGGACTACAGGTGAAATATCATACAACATATAAAGCAAAGATCATCAAAGAAGCAGAAGGTCTAACAGTCACACCCCTTCTTCTGCAACTGCTGCTCAGCCAGAACCCAGCAAGTACAGCAAACAGATGATCCTCCTGGTGTGCTTGAATGAAATAGTGGAGTAAAATGCTAAAAATAAAAATAAATCATAAGCTCCATGATGAGTTTTGTGTATCTGCCTGTTGTTTGTTTTATCTGCCTGTGAGTTTGTTTTCTGAAGTGATGTTCAGCATAACTCTGATTATATAATGGTATTTGTAATAAATATTCCTGTCATCTTTCCTTAGACCCTTCTCACAGAGTTCTCACCAGGTTGGCACTGGTTTCAATTCATCCTGGTTTCATCCTCTGTTTAGATGCGGATAAGGCATTTGATCTTGTGGAGTGGAAGTACTTACTGTATATACAAGTCTACAAGTACTTACTGTATATACAATTCCCTACAGTCGCAACTCTTCAACCTCCAACGAGGAACCCACCAAGGGTGCCCTTTAAGTCCTTTACTTTTCAATCTGGCTATAGAGCCACTTGCCATCGCACTCCGCAGTTTTGGAGAAATCACTGGGATCTGGAGGAGAGGAGTTAAGCATAAAGTATCCCTGTACGCAGATGATTTATTGATTTTTATTTTAAACCCCAAAATATCTATACCATCCATGTTGTCAGTATTTAATCAATTTGGTCAGTTTTTAGGATACAAACTAAACCTGCATAAAAGTGAGTTGCTCCCTGTGGATGGAGGAGCACCAGCATATGACTATTCTACTCTCCCCTTTAAAATACCAGAAAGTCAATTTTCATTTACATCTAGGTATAACAGTTACAAGGAAGCACAATGGTCTCTTCAAAGCAAACTTTCTTCCTCTAGTAAAAATAATACAAAACAGCGCTTGTCACAGTGGTCCCCTCTTTCTGCTTCTATGGTGGGAAGAACTGACTCAATTAAAATGAACATACTCCCTAACTTTTTGTATCTGTTCCAATTAATACTGACTTTTATCCTTAAATCCTCATTTTATTCTTTAGATTTGATTATATCATCTTATATATGGAGAGGTAAGCGTCCTCGACTGAATAAAGCCCATCTTCAAATGTCCAGGCACTGCCTAATTTCCAGTATTACTGCTGGGCTGCAAATACATGCTGCATTACATTTTGGTTCTATTTCCAAAGCAAATATAATATAATGAAAAATTTAATCTCCCACATACACATTTTTTTCAGATATCTGCAGATCAGCCATTTTCTCCAATCTCAGATACCAAATTTTCCGGAAGCACCAGCTGCAAGGTCAAGGGATATGTTCCTTACTTTACTTTCAGCTTATAAAGGGTTCATTTCTCTTATATATGACAAACTGGCGAGTGTGAAAGGTTCCTCTGTGGATAGGATTAAAATGGCCTGGGAACAGGATATAAATCAATTATTGTCTGAGGACACATGGGACTCAATACTTGTTAGTTAATTCTACTTTTGTGCCCACCATTGTCTTCTAAAATTTAAGGTTGTGCATAGGTTCCACATGTCCAAAGCCAAACAATCTCATATTTATCCGAATGTGGACCCCTATTGTGATAAATGTGGGAGTGAGAAGACTTCCCTTATCCATATGTTGTGGTCATGTCCTAACCTCAAAAAATACTGGAGAGACATATTTCAAACTTTGTCATTAATTCTTGAATACCATATAGAACCTAATCCATTAGTTGCACTTTTTGGCACCACTGGGGAGGCTGATGCACATTTGACCCTGTCACAGTGTCGTACATTGTCAATCACTTCCCTTTTTGCTAGGTGTGTGATCCTATTAAGATGCCCACCCATGCTCAGTGGCTGAGGGACCTTATGTCTTGTTTAAGCCTCGAAAAAGTTCTGTTACTTGATTAGTGGTACCAGTAAAAAAGTTTTACAAGGTGTGGGGGTGCTTCCAGAAACATTTTTCAAGCCTTAGACTTCCAGCACTACTCAGTAAATCTTCAACAATGTAAAGGTCCCTTGTTTTTTATTTATTTATTTTTAAACTAGCTTGAGGATATGTTTATTATGTGTGATGGGCAGGTGTAAAATTGATGGGAAAAAAACAAACAAAAAAAAAAGATATGTGAATGTGTTATTAAGCTATATTCTACAATGTCCGCTTATTATCTTTTTTTTTTCCTATAAGCAATCACTGTGAAACTTGCTTACTTATTGTATAGCAACCTTGTGTGTACTTTGTTTTTCCTTGTTTCAATCTAATAAAAATATATTTTAGAATAAAAAATAAACAGACATAAAGTAAGTCAAAAAAGAAATCCAATTTGTGAAATCAGGAAAAACCAAGTAAAAAAACAGCATGAGCAACAGTGGTCAATTGTGGATGTGCACTAAGGCAAACAAGTATTTGAACAGTGACACAATCAGCAATGAGGATAAAGTTCTCCATAATCCAGCTGTCACATTCATAAACCCTTTTTGTCATATACTTTTGTTGTGTATAGGTATTAAAACTACACTTCCCATAATCCACAGGTTCAGGGGAACGTGAGTAAAAAGAGGAGTTTTTTCTGTGTTGCTGTCAGGATGTGTGCAGGGGCGGATGCATGTGCAGGGATCCAGACAGGACGTGAACATGAATGAAGATATATTTATTTACAATGTCTATATACACTACATACGTCCAACTCCTGATCCAAATACGAAGTCAGGCAGGCGAGGTTCGAAACATGGAAGCAAACAGAGCAGAAGAGGGTAATCCAACAGCGATAGTCACAAAACATAAGCAGGGTCAAAAATCAGAACAGACATGAACATAAACTAAAACTAAGACAAAAATTCAGAACTCAAGGCTTGGCAAAAACAACGCAAGGTTAGTTTAAAGCTTCGAGCCAAAGTGTGCACAAGCGAGTCCTTTTATATTGTCCATGATAAGCTCCAATGACGTTCAGCTGATTCTGATTGGCCTGAATGGAACCCGGACTGGAACTTGGATTCGGACTGGAACCAAGACTGGAACTCGGATTGGAACCCGGACTGGAACTCGGATTGGAACCCGGACTGGAACCCGGACTGGACCCCGGACTGGAACCTGGACTGGAACTCAGGCTCAGACTTTGGCAGAAACTCAGACTTGAACTGGGACTCAGACTTGGACTTGAACTGGAATTCGGACTTGAACTGGGACTCAGATTGGACTTAAACTGGAACTCGGATTTGAACTGGAATTCGGACTCAGACTTGGACTGGAACTCAGACACAGATTCAGGCGTGGAGACAGCTTTGTCCCCACAAGGTACCTCCTGAGCAGTAGCCTCCTCTTTACTCACTGGAGAGGGCTCAGGAGCTGCGGCCTCTTCCTTGGCCACCAGAGGGAGCTCTGGAGTTGTGGCCACTTCCTCTGCCACTGGAGGGCGCTTTGGCGCTGTGGCCACTTCGTCTATCACTGGAGGGGGCTCTAGTGCTGTGGCCACTTCCTCTACCACTGGAGTGTGCTCTGGCGCTGTGGCCACTTCCTCTGCCACTAGAGGGAACTCAGGAGTTGTGGCCTCTTCCTTGGCCACCAGAGGGAGCTCTGGAGTTGTGGCCACTTCCTCTGCCACTGGAGGGCACTTTGGCGCTGTGGCCACTTCCTCTACCACTGGAGGAGGCTTTAGTGCTGTGGCCACTTCCTCTACCACTGGAGGGTGCTCTGGCGCTGTGGCCACTTCCCCTGCCACTAGAGGGAAATCAGGAGTTGTGGCCTCTTCCTTGGCCACTGGAGGAAGCTTCGTGGAGCTTTCCAGAGCACACTCGTCACTGCAGGCCTTGCCCTCCGCCTGCCCAGGTTGCTCCTCGGAGCTTATAGCCCCCCCCTCCCCCCCCGCAAAAAATATTTTGGCTTCTTCCCTACTTTGAAGCCCTGTAGAACCACTCTAATGCCTCCTCCAAGTCCTCTGGGCTCCGAGTGTTTGGGTGATCCAAGCTAATGAGGTGCTCTGCAAACTGGCATGCTGGTCCAGTGAGCCAGCGCATCATGCACCTCACCCTGATCCAATCTGAAGCCCTGCATTCCGCCAGTCTGTCTCGAAACACCTGGCAGTGAAATACAAAAACACCGGGGTGTTCGCTTACCCCATCATATGGTTCTGGCAGTCTATAGTCCCAGGCTTGTATGAACATGGATGGCATGGTGTGCATAAATCCATTCCTGACCCAAGGCGATCCCGCTGCATCCATTCTGAGTGGAAGCTTTCTGTCAGGATGTGTGCAGGGGTGGATGCATGTGCAGGGATCCAGACAGGACGTGAATAAAGATATATTTATTTACAATGTCTATATACAGTACATACGTCCAACACATGATCCAAATATGAAATCAGGCAGGCAAGGCTTGAAACATGGAAGCAAACAGAGCATAAGAGGGTAATCCAACAGCGATATTCACAAAATGTAAGCAGGGTCAAAAACCAGAACAGACATGAACATAAACTAGAACTAAGACAAGAATTCAGAACTTAAGGCTTGGCAAAAACAACGCAAGGTTAGTTTAAAGCTTCAAGCCGAAGTGTGCGTGAGCGAGTCCTTTTATATTGTGCATGATAAGCTCCAATGACGTTCAGCTGATTCCGATTGGCCTCTGCGTCTAGATGCGCATGCGCATTGAGGACGCGGCTGAGCAAGCACGAAGGGCAGACAGAGAGCACGACTTCACATGCACGGAGGGCAGACAGAGCGCGCAGCGCTCGTGACGTGATAGTTGCCATACTTTTGCTGTATGAGTCAAGATAAGCTGTTGTGTGGTAAAATAAAAAAGTTCCAGTTCATAAGTAAACTTCTACCTCTGCCTCCTTGCATTTTAATACATTTCATTTTCTGTAGAAAATGTTTGCTCCACTTGGACACAACAAAACTGGCGACGAGGATGGGATTTATTAACCACGAGTTTTGTTTGGAAAGCGGAAAGAAGAAGATAGAATGGGATAGAAGTTAGCCAGAGACTTTGAAAATAATAAAAAAGGATGGCAGTTTTCAGCAGCGAGATGGGCCTGTGCTTCGATGAAGGCAGTGAAAGTTTCAAGACGTATGAACAACATTTTGCACAGATTGTGGAAGCCAACGGAATCAGGGAAGAAAAACAAAGGGCTATTTTCTCATCCGTGGTAGGGGCAAAGACTTTCTCATTACTGACAGACTTGCTAGCACCGAAAAACCTGTCTGAATGCTCATTAGAGGACATTCTAAGAGCGCAGAGGGACTTTTATGTGCCTACGAAAAACGCATTTAGCAAGCGTTACTCGTTCCGGGCACGAAAGCAGCAAGGTGGAGAGTCGCTAGTGGAGTACGTGGCCACAATAAAAGGACTGGCAGCGACTTGTGAGTTCGGCGAGAAGCTTGAAGAACAGCTACGAGATCAGTTGGTTTATGGGATTAGCAGTAAAGAGCTATGAATCAAGTTGTTAAGTGCTGCTTACGGAGAACAGTTGAAATGGGCTAAAGTAATGGACATTGCGAATAACTTTGAATCCACCACTAGCAGTCTAAAACATGTTTCAGCAAACCCTGATGAAAACTGATAGTGTGAGTAACTACAAGGGGAAGGCTCAGAAAAGAGCCAGATAGGAAGAAAAAGCCAAGTGCCTGTGGAGAAAACATGGGCTATCGATGCCAAAGAGAGGTATATCCAGCGGCAAGGTGCAAATACAAAGATTTCCAGTGCCGAGCATGCCACAAGAAAGGACATCTAGAGTGAGTGTGTAGGAACTCAGCGAGCAAAGAAGTCCACCACCAGGGCAGCAGCACCAGAGGACCGCACACTGTCACGAGAAGTGCCACAGTCAAGCAAGAGACCTGCTACCTCGCGAGAGAATGACCGGACATGGAGCCAAGTACTGCAGCGCTGAGTCAACAGTAATCACCACCTGTTGATGGAACTGTGAATGGGCGAGGACAGTTTTTATTGCCGGAGAACTGTGCAAAGCTTGAATTGCCAAAGGACTTTGAACTGTTTTCAGTCAAAGGTGACTATGAGCACGTAAGGCCATACATGGTAATGGTTAGATGCAATGATGTTGAGATAAGAATGGACGTAGACACAGGTGCAGCTATGAGCATAATTTCACAGAAACTGTACAAACAGTGGTTTAGGAAGTACAAGCTGCAGCCTTGTGATGTGCGTCTCAAAACATATTCAGCAAAGTCAATTGTACTGATGATTGAATTCCAGGAGAAAGTAAAGTGTGGAGATCAGATAGAGCAGTTAACCTTATTGGTGTCAAAGGGAAGTGGCCCAGCACTAATGGGTAGGAATTGGATTCATTACCTGCGTTTAGACTGGACTAGAGTGAATCATGTACCAAGAGTAGATCCACTGACCGAAATGTCTAAAAAATACTCTTACGTGTTCAATGCAGAGCGAGGCATGATTTTGTGAGTTAAAGCAAAGCTAAGGGTAATATAAAATGCAATTCCAAAATTTGGCAAAGCTAGATACATGCCTTATGCATTGAGCTCAGCCGTGTACAAGCGGAAAAGAAAGAGGAGTTTGCACTCCAGTAAAATACAGTGAATGGGCAACTCCAGTGGTATGTATTCCAAAATCCAATGGGGATGTAAGAATTTGTGGTGACTATAAGGTAACCATAAATCCCTGGTTGGAGGTTGACAAATACCCTCTCTCAAAAACACAGGACCTGTTTGCGAAGTTAGCTGGTGGCAAATACTTTACAAAGCTAGATCTCACTCAGGCTTGCCCTTGCCCTTTTCCTCTTGCCCTTTGTCCTCTGTGCTCTGCTCCACCATGCCGATGTCCGTACATGAACAAAGGTCGGTGCACGAACTGTGAGATGATAAACAGCCACTGTTCCGAGGATTTAGAACTTATGACTGTGAAGTGTCGTCCTTTCTATTTACCTCGTCAGTTCCCGGCTGTCATGGCGCGTGCGCAGCCTCCTATGCAGGAGGCTTCTGTGAGTGCATACATCACCCTCTCTCCCTTTCTCTCGCTCTGCATGTGCGATCCCCTACACCTGTGACATTACGGGACTTTGGAGAGCGTGGGCTGTCACGCTCTCGAACTTCTGTGTTCTTTGAATGAGTCACACCGGGACTGCATTTACGTTGATTATTCAAGATGCTATAAAGGACTCACTCGCGTATGTGTCGGCGCGAGGTATTGTTTCCCATCACGGGTGGATAATATATATGTGTGTGTTTACTTCCTGCTCCTCTTCCCGGCTGTCCATTCACATTCGCCGGTGTGAGTCTCTATAGGCTTTCTGGGGCTCTATTTCTCTATGCTATGTATGTCATTATAATGTTTTACTCAGCCACTAACTGTAGTTGATGGAGCCTTTATGTTTTACTCATCCTGCAACTGTTATTGATGTAGCTCTAATGCTTTACTCAATTCTAACCGTTATCCAGGTAGCTCTGATGCTTTACTTAACCTGTTATAAGTAGCTTTATGCTTTACTCAGCCTTTAACTGTTGTTTAGGTAGTTACAGTATACTGCTTTCCTCAGTCCGGCTTTGTGTAGCTTGGCTGTAATTAAAGCTAGTATGCGCTCTCAGTTCAGCTCTGTAATATGTAAAGCTAGAATATGCTCCACAGTTTAACTCAGTTGTAGGTAAGGCCTTAAAGCTCTCTTCAGTTGATCTCTGGGATATGTAAAGCTAGAAAGTTTCACACTTTAGTTCGGTTGTATATAAAGCTAGTATGCTAGCTAGTAAGTTCAGCTCTGTATGTGTTAAACGTGAATGCTTTAGATCAGCTTTATAGTGCATAAAGCTTGATTTTATCATCTGTTTAATAACGGGGTTCTCGCTAAAGGTTCCTGCCCAAGTTCCATAAGTTTTGGTTTCTGTTTGTTATATTAACAAAAGGATTTGTTTGAGTTTACTACTTCCCTCTCTGCCTGTTCCTGCACCTGTGTCTGAACCTTTTCCCACACACATGTCTACCTCACTAGTCAGCCGTATCGTGACACCGGCGATGTTTGTCATAGCCGTTTACATATCACCGCATGCTAATGCTAATAATGCACTGAAGGAGCTACACAACAACATCAACTCACTTCAGAACAAGCACCCGGAAGCATTCTATGTGGTGGCTGGAGATTTTAACCATGCAGACCTGACAGACATTTTGCCTAGGTTTTATCAGAACATCACCATACCTACACGGGGTAATAACACGCTGGACCATGTTTATACCAACATACGAGACGCATACAGAGCAGTGCCCTGCCCCCACCTGGGCCTCTCCGACCACATTTGCATTATGCTGGTCTCTGTCTACCACCCCCCACTACGACGCTCCAAACCCACACAGAAAACCATCACTGTGTGGCCCAAGGACGGAGACTCTGTACTGCAGGACTGCTTTGAACGTACAGACTGGCAGGTCTTCAGGGATGCTGCTGTGAATGAGGGGGAGCTGGATCTGGAGGAGTACACATCTGCTGTCCTCGGCTACATTAACAAGTGTGCGGAGGATGTTACCACAACTAAGACTGTGATGTGCTACCCTAATCAGAAACCCTGCCTGAATGCAGAAGTCTGTTCACTGCTGAGGGCCAGGGATGCCGCGTTCAGGTCCGGCGATACATTAAGACTCAGGAGGGCCAGGAGAAAGCTGATTGCAGGCGTTATGAGAGCGAAAGCCACATACGCACAAAAGATTCAGGGACATTTCTCTTCCCAGGATCCACGCAGTATGTGGAAGGGTATTAAGTGCATTATGGACTATAACACCGGAGACACAAGATGCCCTAGGGATCCTTCTCTGCCTGAGGCTCTCAACAGGTTCTATGCCCACTTTGAGGACCCTAACATGCCCCCGCCCAGCACTAGACTCTCCCCACCACCAGGAGAAGAAAATCTTAGCATGTCTGTAGCGGAAGTAAGGAGGACCCTCAGGAGGATTAACCCCCGCAAAGCTTCCGGCCCAGACAACATCTCTGGGTGGGTGTTGAGGAACTGCACTGACCAGCTCTCTGAGGTCTTGGCAGACATCTTTAACTCCTCTCTCATACAGGCAGTTGTCCCCACCTGCATGAAGACTGCTACCATCATCCCGGTCCCTAAGAGCTCTGCAGCTAAACGACTATTGGCCAGTAGCCCTCACGCCGATTGTCACAAAATGCTTTGAGAGATTGATCATGGCCCACATCAAAGCCACTATCAATGTCACCGAGGACTCACACCAGTTCACTTACTGAACCGATCCACAGAGGACGCCATTTCTTCTGTGGTACATACTACACTCACCCACCTTCAGCAGAAGGATTCCTATGTCCGTATGCTCTTTGTGGACTTCACATCCGCTTTTACCACTATGATCCCTCAGACCTTAGTGAACAAACTATTGACACTTGGACTGACCTCCTCTCTTTGCAACTGGTTCCTGGACTTTTTGACCAACAGGCCGCAGTCTGTGAGGATCCACATCATCTCCTCATCTCCCATAGTCCTCAGTACTGGCTCCCCCCAGGGCTGTGTGCTAAGTCCCCTCCTGTTCACGCTGCTT
>JAOVYU010010551.1:0-12234 GCA_025674565.1 Synodontis membranacea
GACTGTGTGGTGAAATAAACTTCTCCCAGCCATTTGCATTGGGCAGCAATCAAGCTCACTTTTATCTCCAAGAATCATTCCAGCGGTAAAACGCTACACTGGTGTCAGAAGTGGGATGGAGATCAACGAGTTCGAGCGCACTATTGAGAACCTACAGGAAATCCAAGTGGGCCGCCGAGTAGTAGAGCAACTACAGAAGAAGAAAGAGCATTTGCCTGAGCAGAGCAGAGCAACTGAAGCGGAGGAGCGACATGCAAATCCCGGCGCTGGATCTCGGGGCGGAGCCCAACGCTGGCTCGTCACAAGTCCCGGAACTGGATTCAGAGGTGGACTTGTCGAAAGCTCCGGCGCCGGAGCAAGCTACAGCTCCATGCGCCATCAGCCGGCGAAGCGAGCTGCGCCTGCCCTCCTACGACGGTGCCGTCACACCAAACGCATACCTTGCGCAAGTGGAGCTAGCCGCTGGTCCCCTGCGGAAACCGCCATCAGAGTAACACTCTCACTAGAAGGTGAAGCGTTCCAGGCGCTGGAAGACCTGAGGGCTGGTGAGTGGAAGGACTGGGCAAAGCTACAAGAGTCGCTCCACTTCTGGTTTGGCGCTGGCGACTGTAAAGAAGCGGTGTGCGAGGAGCTGGCGTTCCGTGTGCAGCTGGGCGCGTTCGCCATGGACTTAAGGTGTCTCGCGTGCTGGGGCTATCCAGAATTCGAGGACGCTGTGCAGGAAGAGCTAGCTCATCGGGCATTCCTCCACGGGCTCCGACCGCTGTG
This sequence comes from Synodontis membranacea, assembly GCA_025674565.1. Lineage (NCBI taxonomy): Eukaryota > Metazoa > Chordata > Actinopteri > Siluriformes > Mochokidae > Synodontis > Synodontis membranacea. The sequence goes on from JAOVYU010010551.1 coordinate 769, forward strand.
GCTCCTCGAGCACACCAGGCTAGCAGCACCATCTTCCTTTACCGAGGCGCTACAAGAGGCGGAGCGCACTGAACCCATCATGGTGGAGCAGCTCAGCGAAAGAGCTGAGCGACCGCCCGCAACTCAGCAGCGCTCAGTAGGTGATCCTAACTGGGGGCAGGGCTACCCACCGTGGTTAGGCAATGAACAAGCATCTGAGGCTTTGCGGCGACGCTGAGACACGGGACCTTGAGGCTACCTTTGCAGCACACTCAAGCCAGAGGACAGCACACCCCAGCAGCTGTTAAACTAGCTCCGGGAGGCGCCGAGGGGAAGCCGCCTCTCGCAACCATCTTTGTTTCCCCAACTAGTGGATTCAACTTCCATTCTGGATGTTTGGGCAATCGTGCTGGAGTTTATGTGAACTGTGTTCTGGACGACGTTTTATTACGGGCTCTCGAGGACACCAGTTCTAATATCTCACTGTTGCGCTGTAGATTAGCGGGACTACATAGCGAGTGGATTTGCAGACTGCCTGATCCAGCCTTTAACGTCCGCACCGTCTCTGGGAGCTATGTGGAGATACGGGCTTGCCGCACGGTTCAAGTAAAAATAGGTAACCTAGCTAACCTAAAGGAGGTATTTCTGGCTATCTGGCAGGCGAATTTGCCGCTTAACCCCAAAAAGTGCCAGCTGTTGCAACAAGAGACCGCTTTTCTGGGTCATGTGATTAGTTCCAAAGGGATTTCTACCAATCTACCAAATTTGCTGCGGTATATAATTGGCCCGAACCGGTGAATGTGTCGCAGTTACGGACTGCTAGCAGTCATAGCGTCTTTAAAACATTTCTGGCCGTATTTGTATGGGCAAACCTTCTTATTGTGGACCAATCACGCTTCGCTAGTGTGGCTGCTCAGTTTTAAAGATCCCGAGGGACAGTTAGCATGTTGGCTCGAGTGGTTACAAGACTACAGCTTCACCATTCAGCACAGAGCAGGAAAATTAACGCTAACACCGACGCTTTATCCCGCAGGCCGTGCAGAGCGCTTCCACCAGGGCTAGAGTGCTGGTGGATGAAGTGTTCAGCCGATTCGGCGCTCTGGGAGAGTTACACAGTGATCAGGGGCGTAATTTTGAGGTGGAGGTGTTTGCGGCAGTATGCGAGCGCCTGGGGGTGAAAAAGACCCGCACCACACCCCTCCATCCTCAAAGCGACGGCTTAGTGAAACGCTTTAATCGGACTCTCACCACACAACTTGTGGGGCTTACTAGCGATCGGCAAAAGGACTGGGACGAACATTTACCTCTTGTGCTATGCGCATACTGTACGGCGGTGCAGGAGTCTACACAGTTAACACCAGCTGCTTTGATGTTCGGTCTCAAGCTGCGCACTCCCTTGGACCTTGTGTTCGGATCACTTCCCCAACTGGATTTACTCATGAAACCCGGTATGGAGCATTTCTTTTCTTTGAAAGACAAACTGTTCCATGTTCACAAGTTGGCGCGTAAGCTCTTGGCGGACGCCGGTGTGAAACAGCGCCATTTTTGACACTCACAGCCGGGGGCGAGACTGGAGAGCTTGTGTGGGTGTTCTCCATTGGGAGAAAGAGGGGGCTTTCGCTGAAATTCATGTCCCACTGGGTGGGCCCCTGTACAGTGATTGCTCAGCTCTCCGATGTCGTTTACCAGGTGTGGTTGGCGGGGCGGGCACAAGTGGTCGTGCTGCACCGCGACCGTCTCGCCCCTACCATCCGCACACCGGCGGGACATTGAACCCTGTGGAGGCTGGACAGTCTCAGGACAATACGTGTGTTTCTCCCTCCCCCAACCAGGAACTCCAACGCTCGCAACGCCAGTGCCAACTACCGCCACGTTACGGAGAATGACGTAGCTATGGGTGACCGGGGACAGTCACAACTTGGGTGGGGGCAATGTGACGTAGGTGGGCGGCGGCTCACGACCATCATGCCCTGCAGCACCATTTTATGGGGTTCTATGAGTTTGGGGGCAGGTCTTGTGTTCACCCTGTTGGGGAAGGTTAGTTAGTTTAGCGGCCTCGGCCATGTTTACACTGTTGTGCACGCTCTAGCTTAATTGGTAACACCTATGCTTATGCTCCAGCTCAGCTTATAGCTGAATTGGGTGTGTAGGTCTTGGGGTAAAAGTGCTTCCCATGCTGTACTGTTGACTGTGTGATGAAATAAACTTCTCCCAGCCATTTGCATTGGGCAGCAATCAAGCTCACTTGTATCTCCAAGAATCATTCTGGTGGTAAAACGCTACATTATTATTATTATTATTATTATTATTATTATTATTATTATTGTTAAAAAAGGGCACCAAGCTTCTCATCAGAAGTAGTTTAAATTTTGCTGGACGAGGTGTACTTAAATAAGACAACACTCTTTGCCAGTTTCAGAAACAATTTATGTAACAGCACTAAAAAAGAAATATGGAGTGACATTGTGAGAAAGATGGCTGCCTCTGGTTCAGGTGCACCCAGAGACTGGCAGGATGTGTGTAAAAAATTACACGATTTCTTAAGCCATGCAAAAGTAACCAAGCCACCTGCTTGCTCACCCACGGCAGAATTGGCCCAGACAAAACTGTCGTGGGTGCTGCCAGACCACTTCACCACCAGGTCAGAGATAACACCCGTGTGGTCCACCACTACCTGGATGTTTATTGCTGCATATCCGTTTCACAAGATGTACGCCTGATCAAGCACTGATGGATTGGCAAGTCAGATTAGTGTTCCATCCACCAGGTCTAGAATGCTAGGAATGCCAGCAATGGTATGGCAGACCTGGTGCACCTCCTGGACCTCCTGTCGTGTTGCTGGCAGTCGGATCCAATCCATGGCATGGTGCAGAAGGGCGTTGGTAACAGCGCGGATGCACCTCCATACCAAGGTCTTGCTGAGGCCATAACCTTCTCCCATGACCTCTATGAAGCTCCCAGTAGCAAAAAAAGGTAGCGCTGCAAGCAGCTGAACATCGGGACTTAATGTGAAGTTACGACGTGTTGGCCTGGCAAGCACAGGTCTGAGCAGGTCAAGAAGCTCCATGATCTGTTGCCTTGGAAGGCGAAACTTTTTAAAATGGCCAACTCAGGCAAAATATCAAAATGGCTGAAGTTTTGCCTAATAAAAAAATTCACATGAACCAAGCGGCTCCATGGCCGGCATCGTCTTTGATTTAGCACAACAACACGTTGTATCACTACCATAGTCGGTTGCTTTCTGGACACCACCATGATTACACATTTATACAATCTTAGTCGCTTAGAGCAAAATTGTTTGCCACCTGTTCAATACTAAAAGTCATTGCCAATTTTAATGCATTAATCACATTATGAAATAGGGTGATTAAAAGTCACTCAATTAGTTCTGATATCAAAATAAAATTCTTAAATAGGTCTAGACTATATTCCATTATTGATACAACATTAATAACATGCCATAATTTGATTTGCATACACTGCTGATTTCTAAAAACTGCTACACAGTGGCGGTGACTAGCGTCTTGTGCTGAAACAACACTAAGAGACAGCTTAAGAGTGGTCCAGACCAACCTTACGAATGTGGGACGTGTAAGATATACTTAGTGTACGAACGCATCAGGAATCGTGCCATAACGTTAAGAGAGAGGTTAAGGTATAACTTAAGAACTACATAGCGATAAGAAGGTTTTGCGAAACCAGGCCCAGTACTATAAGGAAAATCTTAAAACACTTTTTTAAAAAAAAATAATACTAATTATATACTAACTAAGTAATTCTTGATCAAAACGGTAGCCTGCTGAGAGAAAGAAGAATAATCTCAATAATGCTTTTAAAATACAAAGAATGGCAGGTGACTGACCAATCAGCAGAATGGAAATTAGCCTATGCTCATTAGTACGGCTGTAAAATTTTGGGAATTAACAGTAATTTATGGGAACTAAGAGGAATAAACTGGAAATTTTCAAAGTTTAAGGTTGGGAACATAAAATATGGTTGGTAAAAAATATATTGTAGGATAATCTTGGCTAAAACAATGAGAGTACCTGCTCCAGTTCAGTATCTCTGCTATTCTCCAATCCCAGGCACATAGAACACTACTTACTGCAGGACTATTGAGGCCACACCCAATACAGTACATGCATTGTGCATTCCTCCATCACATACAGAATCACTTCTAGAATTCTCAACTACTAAAGCTACAATGTCAAATGTGCCAAATGCTAAAGGTGACCTTTCAATGCAATAACTGTACTGGTTACTAGGTTAAGAAAATTACACTGTGAGCTTTTTCACCTGTGTATGTTATTTCACCAGTGGTTGCATTTAATATGCTGTATTTTTATACCTTTTCTTGCCTGAGATGCCAAAGCGTCTCCAATGTGTTTTATGAGTGAAGTGCGGAAACAATATTTTTTTTTCCCCCAAAACTTTTCCTCTCTGTCCAAGAATTCCAAAACTTTTCCAGGGCCTGGAAAAAATATTGTAAAATTTCAAAACCTTTGAAGGCTTTCCATGACCGCGGGTACCCTGACTGTAAGCTAACCTTGTGGAAACCGCGTGGACAATATATACTGAGAAATAAAAGAGTATAAGCAAATAAATAATCCACTAAATACATTGGCATCATTTAAAACAAAACAAAACAAAACATATTTAACTTACTGAAGGTAACAATTACCTACCACAAAGTCCTATGCACATTAAAAAAAAAGCTTTTTGAAAAGAAATAAGGCAACGATATAAACCTACAAACCTCCATTTTTGACATAAAACATTCATGACACATCTATCCTTTTTAAAAAAGTAGAAATATACTCACATATTTGGCCAACAACTTCTGAAGTGCCTTTCCTCGCGCTGTCTTTCTGCTGCACAGTTTAAACCAGAAGCCCGCCGACTTTTTGAAGTTTAAACAATGCATGCGTGAGAATGTGTCTGCCTCACGCCTGTATATTATACTGGTATTTCCCAATTAAGCAACGCATAAATTACAAATGGTCTACATTCAATTATTTTTGTAAAAAAAAAATGTGTGCTGACCTAGCTCAATTTGTACTGTTTACAAAAAAGTTCTAATTTTAAAAGAAAACCCATTCGTCTGGAATGCTTGCCTCGATCTGAACGCAACTCCGGTTTCGGTACAGCAAGTGCACCTGTACAGACAGCACAGCATCAGACGCTATCACATGGAAACTGAGGCCAGGAGTTACACTATGGAGATCACAGAACAGAGTTACTAAATTTACTAATAGACTAATTTACTGCCTGACCATGTTTCTACTAATTACTACTTACTAGTACCTAATACAGTAAACCCTCCCCACTTCACGCTTCAACTTTCGCGGCTTCACTCTATCGGGTTTTTTTCAAATACAGTATATTCATTAAAAAGTTGATGGAGACAGTGAAAATGCGAGTTGAGCTCGGTTGTCTTTATCATGTTCCTCACTCGTGTGTGTGAAAGAGAGAAAAGGTGGCGTGTTTGGATGCAGATTAAGCGCAGTCAAAAATGGAAATGAAACTGAAAGACTTTATTTAAATCAAACACCGGTATATAACGAATGCATACTGAAAATACAAACACAAAAAGCCGGCAAAAGACCGCATGACATGGAAAAACAGTTCAACAGAAAATATAATCCACCTTGGTAATAAACGGAGCAAAACAGTCCAAAGCCCCACACTAGGAAATGTCCGGGAGATAGTTCAACAGGATAAAACACAGGCGCATAAACACAGAAGATGTTAATGTTTGGCACCGAGGCGCATGTCCCTGAGCCTTTCATACTTCCTGCAATCAGTGTTAATGCCATCCAGGTGCGTGCGCTGATCAAGATGTTCTCTTCGTGCACGTACACTGCTGAATGGAGAGAATGCGTGGCGAGTTGGTCGCACTATAACTGGTTCTGTGCCACATTTCAGTGAATTTGATCAGGTAGAAAATAGCTGTAAAACGCCTCACTATACTGACCTCACATCAGTAGAACTGTCTCTGTCTCTAAAGTTAAGTGGTTGCTCCATAGATGCATCACTCTTCATGGACACACAGCTGGGTTCTGGTGAGTCTTATCTCTTTCCCTCAATCATTCTAGAATTACAACAGAAATATCAGCAATAATTAATACTCTACTGTCTCAGCACTGCTAAACAATGTGCTCATCATTAAATATGAATGCAGGTGCAGGTCTTCCACTTAAGAACACCACTGTCTTAACCTGTTAAATGCACTGAAGATACAATTTGGTGTGGTCACATTTGAGGCAGTGTTTCGAAACAACTATTACACAGGGTCTAAATGTCAGTATCAAGCTTCCCATCCCTAGTGCTCCCCAGGTAAGCAACACACAGCCATCCACATGATGTAAAAAAAAAAAAAAGTGATTCCTCAGACCAGTCTACCTTCTTACCAGTCTACCTTCTTCCATTGCTCTGTGGTCCAGTTTCAATGCTAATGCTCCCATTGTTGGCACTTTTGGCAGTCAACAGGGGACTGCATGGGCACCCTGACCCTTCTGCAGCTATGCAGCCACATACACAACAAACTGCGATGCATTGTGCATTCTGACACCTTTCTATCAGAACCAGCATTAACTTTCTCCGAAAATCAGTGTTATTCACTTCACCTGTCACTGGTAATAATGTTATGCCTGACCGGTATATATACTGTATATTGCACCATTGCAAAATACAATGTTGCCCGTTCCGTCAGAAACAAAACTGAGCGTGGTCATAAGTGCATGATTTCAAAGACTTTGGAGAGGACAATAAACAAACATGCCAACAAGAACCCCCGGATCACTGCAAAGTCTTTTGTCACAGAGCTGACCTCTTCTAGACTTAACTGAACGGTGATGAGGGCTCTTCAACGTAGGAAGCCTCAAGGTCATCGGCCAAGGAAAACTCTATCACTCACACAGCGGCATATCAAAGCTTGACTGAAGTTTTTGAAACATGGGGATGAACTTTAGAAATCTGTCCTTTGGTCTGATGAGACAAAAGTGGAGCTGTTTGGACACATCAACAGGTTTATTTGGTGAACGAAAGGAGAGGCATTCAACCCTACAAACACAGTTCCCACAGGAGCATAATTATATGGGTCTGTTTTGCTGCTTCAGGCACAGAAAACTTTGATAGGGTACATGGCATCATGAAGGATAATTTGAAGAAATCTGCTGCCAGTCTGGTTCATCACTGGGTCTTTCAGCTAGATGAGACCTGGGCATTTTATGGCCCGCGGGCCACATCCGGCCCACTGACCCTTCCTGTCCCGCCCATGTGTGGTCACTCACAAACAAGAAATGTAAATGAAAACTACTTTACGTCATGCACGCCGTGCTGCTTTTATTTTGAAAGTCTTTAATTTATGTACAGACGTATAGTGGCAGGTGCATGCGTACCTACAGACCCTCAAAATGTCAACTCATGCAAAAAAAAAAAGATTGATAATGAATGCCTCATTTTTAACAAGGCATGGACTGCAAAATATTTATTTACAGAAATTAACAGAAAAGCTGTGTGCTCAGTTTGTGGTGCACAAGTTGTTGTATTCAAGGAATACAATTTAAACCGCCACTATGTGACCAAATATGCAAAAAACTACCAGAATCTGTCTGATGAAGAGTGGGTCAAGCAGTCGGATGCCTTGCTGGCTAAACTGCAAAATTTTCACTAAAATTCATACATCCAGAATTGCAGCTACCAAGGCAAGTTATGTCATATTGCACAAAATCGCTAGAAACAGTAAACCGTTTTCTGATGGAGAGTTTATTAAAGAGATAAATTTGTCCAGATAAAAAGTAGGCTTTTGAGAACCTTTCCTTCTCTTGACACACTGTAACAAGAAGGATTGAGGACACCTCAGGAAATCTGGAACTTCAGCTGCAGCACAAAGCGGTCAACTCTGACTCTTTTTCTTTGGCTCTGGATGAGAGCTGTGACGTTTGTGACACTGCTCAGCTGTTCATCTTTGTATGTGGGATAACTGCAGACTTTAAAATTATGGAGGAAATGGCAGCCATGCAGTCAATGAAAGGGACTACGACTGGGAGTAGTGTTGTGTCGTTCTCAAATGATTTGTTTAAAAGAATGAATCTTTTAAGGGAACATACTAAACTGAAACACTTCCTCAAGTGATTCATTCATTTCTTAGTTCACTTGAGCTGCAGGGAGGGAGGGAGGGCAGGAGGGACCACGCGTGCCAACTGAGCCACCTCGCCGATGCCTGAATGAACGAATCACTCAGTGAACTACACTCTCCTGAATCATTTTCCTCTGAGGTATACACTTTCATGGTGACCATTGTTCTCCGCTGTTTTAACAGATTTAGTTTCCAGGTAAACACATTTAAAACATTAGGCTGGCAGTAATGAGAAGAGAGTGAGACTCACCAGCTGTAGCAGGCACTAGGCAGGAGCGATGAAGGGAGATAGGGGTGTGTTGTGTTCAAGTGTACCTCGGAGAAAGCTCACTTTTTTTTAACTCTGCTAAATTGCCTCCACAACAACTCATGTACAGTAGGACACAGAATGTAACAAGCAGTGTATAAAACCCGCAGTTTGAGAAAATGCGTGATTCTCATTGCGACAAATTTGCAAGGGAACAGTGCTGGTTCAGTGTGAATCCTTCACTGAGTGTACTGTGGGGTATACGTTCAGTGAACAGATACTGAGCCCAATTTGCCGAGTAGACCAATTAAATAACATACCATATGACAGGATACTTAAAACATAATAATTTATAAACATGTTTGTCAAAGCAACACAGCCACAACACTCTTGTTTCCCAGTCCTGGAAGCCGTGAACTGAACTGAAACCTGAACCGATCAGCCGTGTATCAGTCCAGGTAGTCGCAGTCACAGGCTCCTCCCGTAAAGCACTGAATGATTCGGTGATTCGGTGAGCAAATCTTTTGAACAAATCTTTTTAGTGAACTGATTCTAGTGATTCAGTACTTCTAAAAGAACTGCCGTGCCCATCACTAACTGGGAGTGATTTGTTCACGGAGGTGAGTGCATGTTTGGAGAAACTGGCACTCAAATGGGACAAGATGGCAGGTGTGACAATGGATGGTTGTCGAAATCTAATGGGGAAAAATGTTGGACTTTTAAAGAGAATGCAGGATAAAGTGACAGAAATAAAACCTGAACAAAAACTGGTATTCCTGCATTGTATTAAGCATCATGAAGTGTTGTGTAAGTCAGTACTAAAAGTTAACCATGTTGTTGATGTTGCAACCAAAGTAGTGAACTTCATCAGGACAAGAGCCTTGAATCACAGACAGTTTGTTGCACTTCTGGAAGAAAATGAGACAGGGCATCATGATATAGGCTACCACACAGCTGTCAGGTGGCTCAGCCTGGGAAAAATGCTAAAAAAATAAAAAAGCATGGGACTTGAAGGAAGCCAGACCTTCTGCTGATCACCTCCACAGGTATTCATCCTTGCTTGATGCTCTGCATGGGGAATTTATTAGGCTATTTCAAGACTTTAAAACCATTGAGAATAAAATACACATGATTTCTTCCCCATTCACATCCAATGTGGATAATGCACCCAGTGATGTACAGCTTGAGCTCACTGACCTGCAGTCTGATGCACTTCTGGCAGAGCACTTCAGGTCTGTCTCACTGCTTGAATTTTACTCTTCCCTCAAAGAGGAGAACTTTTACCATATGAGGAGGTATGTGTAGCAGTTACATATGCACAGAAGATCCTAGTCCTCTTTGGATCCACCAATATATATGTGAACAGACTTTCTCAGTCTGAAGTTCAACAAATCCAAACACAGATCCTCCATCACTGATGTGCACTTCTCAGCTGTCCTTCACATATCAACCTCAGACCTTCAGCCAGATTTCAGTGCACTTGTTGAAGCCCAAAACAGGCTTGATTTCTCTCACTGACTTAGAAAAGTAAACAAAAAAACATCTAAAGTATTTTTTGCTTTTTGTATGTGGTTAGTTATTTGCTTACATTTGCAAAACAATTATTCAGTATTTCTGAGTTCTGAGTCTGTTAAAAATAAAATGACATACTTGAGGTAATTATTGTTTTCCTGTTTATGACTTGTAGTTTTATATATTTAATGTAATAGAATATCCTTACTCTTTTGATTACTAGTAGCATAATGAAAATTATATAATTTACTGTTCTTTAAAGGTGGAGAAAATTAATATTGAACATAGTTAAGTTCAGGTTATTGTTGGTTCGGCACTCGAACACGGCTCAGGTTTCTCATGTGGCCCTTTGAAAAAATAATTGCCCACCCCTGAGCTAAATATAACCCAAAGCACATATCACAGTTGGAATATCAGAAAATATTTTGAGGAACACCAAAGACAAGGAGTGGCAAATCTCAAAAGCCCAGATCTCAATCCTATTGAGAATATTTTGCTGGAGCTCAAAGTTAAGGTTCATGTTTGAACTGGAGCTCCCTCAGGAAACTTGGACAAAACTTGTGAGAATCTACAACAAGAGGTTGCTATCAGTTGTGAGTCAGGATGGGTACACTTGACTATTAATTGGCAGAGGAATCAGCCAGAATCGGCCCAAATGTGCTTGCTAACTGTTCCTATGTTATTCTAACAGCTGATTGGGAGTGGTTCTCAGTTGTAAATCTGACAAATGCTTTCTTAAATGTTCCAATAGAATAAGATAGCCAATTTTGGTTTGCATTGAATTTTAAAGGAAAATCATTCGTGTTTACCAGGCTCTGTCAGAGTTACTGTCAATCACCCACAATCTACAACAAAGTTCTGCGCAACAGTCTTGAACCGTTAATGCGGACAGAGGGCTTTGTTCTGGGCCAAAATGTCAATGACTGTCTTTTGGCTCCACCGAACAAACATAAAAACTCACACTCAGCGTGTTTGTGGACAAAAATGGCCAACTCCTGTTCGCATACCAAAAATGCTATAAAATTAACATATATTAAAATATTTTTCCCCTTAGACCAACTTGATTTTTTAAATTAGCATCAGTCATTGTCATGAAAACCAAAATTTCATTCAAATTCAGAATTTTAACCTTTCAAATGCCAGGTAGATTACATATTACCACTAACCTTTCAGGGGGAAAAAGAGATAAAGTTCTCCTTGACATGAATGGCATTTATATATTTATTTAAAGATGTACTAGTGATATTAAGGTTTGGACCATTACACTGAATGACAATTTTGTACTTCACAAGATTATTTTATATATACATTTGTGTTTATTTTTTTTTTTTAAATGTAAGTGAAATAATAAAGTAGATAAGGTAGTTTAACTTTATATGTTTAAAGTGATTTATTTCGCTTTTTGTGAATTTAATATATCCAGGCCCCCCAAAAAAGGCTTGTCACTTCTTTGACCCAGTCTCCATCACAAGCAATGCATTTGCGCCATCATCGAGCCCAAATCTCGAATTCTTCATTGTTCATGTCAGTGTTTGCAGTTTATGGTCTCCCACTGTGTGGTTTGTCTTCAATGCTGGTTTCCCCTTAT
>JAOVYU010010569.1:0-12233 GCA_025674565.1 Synodontis membranacea
TTAAGGGCTTCTTCGGTATGATTTAGAAATCGCTGTTGATTGTAGTAAATGTAATTCAACCATTGGGTGTTCTTAATTACGCCTATCGCTGGAATGATGGCCTCAAAGCCCGCTGCTATCTCATTTCATGCTTTAAACTCCCAAGGAACTCCCTGCGGCTGCCCTATGCTATCAATATAGACGCCTCCTGTTCTAACAAAGGTTGACAGATCCCCCTTACCCCGTCTTACAGTCGAGGCTTGTTCGACGTCATTTACCTTTAGGATGTGCACATCACTGGCTACCATAACTCTGGCACAGAGTCCCTTCCAATTATGGGGCAAGGTGAAACGCAATCCTCCACCACACAACCACCACGTGTCTGCCAAAGCAACGCTTATCTTTTGAGCCCATTTTCCCATTTGGTGTTCTAAGTAACGTGGTTCCCTAGGTGTTGCAAAGTGCGATACTAAGAAACCTTCCTCCTTTGTTACCGCTAGAGCCATGCTCCACTTTAAGTTAGCCTTTATGGTAACGTTGTAACGCCATAGTACTTGCTGCTGTTGTCATATGTGAAAACTCCTGCTGCTCTTCCCATGTAGCACCATGCTCATGCTTGCACTGCTCATAGGTTGTAAGGTTCCAACAGTTTTTTAGCTTGTGAGGAAATGGAACTACTTCCAATTTGGGTCGATAGCTGGCACACACAAGGCAGTCTCCTCGGGCCACCTTTCTTGCCATGTAAGAAGCCCACTGGTACCAGTGGTTGTGTTGGGCTCTTCGCCACATCTCTCGCATCATTTCCCGCTTTGGGTCACAAGTCGTGTGTCATGTATTTCCTCATTGTCTTCTATAATTTCCTCAAAATTCATACCATTAATTAAACCAGGGCTTGAGGTGGTCTTTATGAGTTGCGTATTCTTCTGAGGCTGGAGTTTTGACTGTATTTGCTTTCTTACAGCTCGTCTTTGTGTTGGCTGTGCTAGCGTTTTACTTATAAGCATCGCGGCAACCCATTCTCCGCGGTGGAGTGAACTCCACCTTCTGCTTCTATGCTTCACTCTTTTCTCCAAGTGTCTTTCTAATTTTACAATTAGTCTTTCCAGTTCTTTGTCCTGGGTTTCTGTAATATGGTTGTCTTCTGGCCAGAGCTCCTCTCTCTTTTTCTCCACGAGAGCCTCTTCTCCAATATCATCGTCACCTTCATCCTGAGTAGCATCCTGTTCCTGTGTGCTATATTCTGTCCCGGGGCTGGTCCTTTCAACATGTGTATTCTCTTGGAAATCTCCTGTTGTTTCTTTCTGCACCATGTTAGCACCTGTTGTGACATTTATTCTATAAGTGACTCTTATTGGGGTTACTTTGCTGCTATTTCCTTCGTTATCTCCGCTGCTCTCTACCTCTCTCCTCAGTCTTTTTACTCTAACTTTAGCTTGTTCTTGGGGAGGCTTCCATAGCAACATCTCAGAGGCCGACTGCAGGGGGTGACTCTGCAATATCTTGGAGGTTGATCGTTGGAAATCGCTGTTCAAGGGGTAACTGTCGTTCAGGGATTTGAGGCTGTCGCCTTCTTTGTCTTGGTATTTGGTGTGGTTCCTGTCCAACAGCTTCTTCTGGTGGTGGGGGCAGTTCTCAGGCAGCTCGACGGAAAGTCCATACAAGTGGTTGTCTTTGTTCAACTGTCCAGCTGTGATCTTCTGGGGTACTAATGTCTTCGACATCTCTTCGTCTGTCAGCATCCGGATTTTCGAAAAGAAAAGTATCAGCAAGGTGCCTGAGAGCACCCAAGCCATCAGTACTAGCAGGGCACTCTGGGGCGTGATCTCCCCGTGCTTCTTGACGAGACTGGGCTTGAACGGGTCCTTCATGTGCTTTTCCTGATGGACCTTCACCGGGATCTTCAGGGGGAGGAGTTTCCTCCCCCTTTCCAGAGTCTCCTTACTGCTGCTCTGGAGGAGGATGTTCCTCTTCTCTCTCTGCACTTTCTGGTTGGTCTGAATCTCCACCTTGTCTCTCTGAACCTCCTTGTCCTCCCAGGCTGTCTCCTCCTGAGCTATCTCCTGGACTTCCTCCTGACTCTCCCTCTTCCATTTCTTGGTCTTCATCACTGTCCTCATCGTCAGTGACTGGTTCAGGCAGTTCCCTGTTGGGGACTCTTGAACAATGGTTTAAGTGATACTAGGTGTCACTGCCTTGTACCTTTACTGCTGTTGGGGACGCTTGCATTACTACAAACGTAGTCCTGTTCTACGGGGCTCATTCCATCTTCTTCTGAACACCCTTATGTATACTTGATCTCCCGGTTGGACAGGGCGTGGTTGTTCCTCTGGTTTCTCTCTTTGCCTGGCATGTCTTTGTTCCTGCAACAGAATTTGGTGGTGTATTCGGGACATTTGCCTTACATAGTCTAACAATTCTCCTCTAAGGTCATCTAACTGAGGTCCCTCATAAGGGCCTCTTCTGTTAGGTCCTGGCATAGGTCTACCAGTCATCATCTCGTGGGGTGTCAAGTGAGTGCTCCTATGTGCTTGCGAGCGATATGTCATGAGGGCTAATAGCAGTGCATCTACCCAATGCAGTCCTAAGTGGCGCATGATTTTTGCAAGTTTGGCTTTCAATGTACCATTTACTCATTCTACTATGCCTTGTGATTGCGGGTGGTAGACACATCCTAATTTCCACGTTGTTTTTAAACGATTCACTACTTCTCTTAGCGTCCTGTGTATGAATGGAGTTCCATTATCTGAACTAATTATTGACGGGATGCCAAATCTTAGAAAAACTTCTCTTGTCAGAAATTTGATCACAGCATCAGCTGTTTGTGCTCTAGTGGCCGTTGCCTCCACCCACCAACTAAATCTATCCACAATGACCAAAATGTATCTTAATTGACCCATGGACTGACCCATGCCAACATAATCAATGGTTAGATGCCTAAAGGGGCCTTCTGGCAGCGGAACTTGCCCTAATGGGGTCGAAATTCCCTTTCTTATGTTGTGCTGGGCACAAATTTCGCATTCACCTAGGACCCTATCAATGTGTGCTTGCAGGTACGGTGACCAAAAACCTTGGCGTTTTATCTGTCTTAGAACCTCCCCCCTTGCGCAATGGTCAAAACCATGCACATCCAACACAAGAACTGGAACCAGAGCCACTGGTATCATTAAAAGGCCTTCATGTGAACGCCAAAGCCCATTGGCATCTATTGTAGCTCCACGCTCCCTCCAAAGATTTATCTAATTTGGGGGTGCTCTACTTTGTACATGAGCAACATCCTCTATTCCAATATGGGGTTGTATTGATATGATTGGGGCCATTACGGCTACTGAGCTACCTGCTACGGTTTTAGCTGCTTCATCAGCTGCATTATTGCCCTTCGTAATGTTCATGTCATTTTTCTTGTGTGCTTAACATTTTACAATGGCTAAACGCTCAGGTTGCATCATAGCCGTCATTAGATCAGTAGTCTGAGTCAAATGTTGAATTCGGGGTTCCACCCGTCTTTTTGAAACCTCTTTGACGCCAGAGGGCGCCAAACAAATGACATACTCCATGTGCATACACCGAATCAGTATATATATTAGCTGTTCTTCCTGCAGCTAAGGTGCAAGCCTTCGTGAGAGCTATTAATTCTGCCTTTTGTGCAGAACACGGTTGTGGGACTTTTTCTGCTATGGCCGTCTCAAATGTGTCTGTCCCTGTCTGTTTCACTACTGCGAATCCAGCATGATTTCCCACATGGTCTCTAAAACAGGAACTGTCTACAAAAAAGGTTACATCAGGATCCAATAGCGGAACAGACTCTAAGTCTGGTCATAATTTAGAGTAGGTTAATGCCTCAGCCACGCACTCGTGTGGTTCTCCTTCGAATTGAAATGGGATGTTTTCTGCTGGATTAACAGTGGTGCAATGCACTATGGTAACATCAGGATAAGATAACAGTGTAGCATAATAGTGTATAACAGTGTAAGATAACAGTGTAGCATTCGGGGATTGGTGAGAACAAACTTCCCTTTCTCCACCAATTCAGTTATTTTGTGATTAGTGTGTATTATCATGGGATATCCCATCGTTAGTGACGATGCTTTGTTATATGCATAGCAGAGTGCAGCTACTCCCTGGTAGCAGGGCGGCCAGCCCTGCGTGACGCCATCCAGTTTAGTACTATAATATGCTAAAGCCTGCTTTTTCCTACCCTGACACGTCTCTTGGAGCAGAACCCCTGATGCATATCCATCGCAGTGGATTGCCACATACAACAGAAATGGTTTGGTGTAATCTGGGGTTCCCAATGCGGGTGCTGTTTGCAATTCCTGCTTAATATTATCAAATGCTACTGCAGCATCAATCGTCCAATCAAGAGGGGTTCTCAGGTCTCACGACTCAGCCTGAGTAATTAGTGATCTGAGCGGAGCCACTTTTACTGCATAGTCCTCTATCCAATCTGAACTAAAACCAGTCATCCCTAGAAATGTCATCATTTGTCCTACCATCTGAGGCTTAGGGGCCTTACTTATCCCCTCCAGCTGAGAGGGTGCAATGGCTTTAGAGCCATGCGCTAATATCCGTCCTAAGTACTCAACCTGTGGTTGACAGTACTGTAACTTTGTCAGCGAGGCCTTATGGCCTCCATCAGCGAGTTTATTAAGTACCGCTATTGTGTCTCTATGGCAGACATCCAGTGCTGGTGAACACACAAGAATATCATCGACATACTGCAAAACAACACTAGAGGGCGCTAGCCCTGCCAGATCTTGTCTCAAAATTTGGTTAAACAGGTGTGGTGAATGTTTAAACCCTTGCGGTAGACGAGTGTAAGTGTACTGTTGTCCTCTGTAAGTAAAAGCAAACAAGTATCTCGACTCTTCGGCTAGAGGAATACTGAAAAATGCTGAGCACAAATCTATCACAGAAAAATACTTAGCATCAGGTGGTATGTTAGACAACAAAGTATGAGGATTAGGTACTTCTGCTACAAAATCTTCCACAACATCATTAACTGCTCTTAGGTCGTGAACCAATCTCCACTTTTGTTTGTTTGCTTTTATTACTGGTAATATGGACGTGTTACATGGGCTCCTTGTGGGAGTCAAAACTCCTGCTTGTACTAGTCCACTAATTGTGCTCTCAATACCTGCCTCAGCTTCCGGTTTTAAAGAATACTGGGGTCTTCTTGGCAGTCTCATTTGTCTTTTCAATTCAACTTGAATCGGTGAGGCTGATTTTACCAGTCCCACATCTGTGTCATGTTGTGACCACAAGTGAGAAGACACTTGTGCAATCATTTCCTCTTTCAACTTCTCTCCTTTATCCTCTACTACCTGACTCCTCATTTTCTGATCTTCAATCACCAGACAGGTCACTCCCATCACAGCAGTCCCAAATAGAATTTTAGTAAAAGCCCCATCTGCTGAGACTTGTATTAAAGGACATTCAGCATCAGTGGCTCTTTTCACCATGGGCCCTACATGTTTAGATTCAAAGCCTTCACCTATCATTACTGTAATATGCGGGCATGCGTTTGGAACCTCATTCCATTTTGACAGGAATGGGTTTGGCTCTACCACCAAAGCCACTCCTTCTGGGCCAATCACGGCGTGGCTTGTCACCAATTGCACATTCCATTGTCCTGCTTCCTGGTCCCATATTTGTCCATACCACACATCCTTTGCCTCATGATAAGCGACTGTACAATGATATGGTAATCTAGGACTTAACGCCTCTGGCTTTAATGCCTCGAGGTATCTTGACCACTTGTCAAGAAATTCATGAACCGCATTCTCTATTTGCCCTATCCAATAGGCATTAGCTACTTCTCCCTGGGTTGGGGATTTCAACACCATCTGATGTTGAAATATCCCTGAATATCCCTTGTTTATCTACAAATACTCCATCCGGAGTACACCAAATCTGCATCCCTAATTTACATAATGCATCTCTTCCTAGCAAATTTACAGGCGTCCCTTCTGACACTAGTATAGGTATTTGGATTGTCCAATCATTAGTATTTAAGCATACCGGAGCTGTTAGGGGAATTAACTGTGTTATTCCCGAGAATCCAGTGGTCTTAGCATATCTTCCTGACCAGGGGGGGTCCACCGCAGCTCTGGGACTCACACAAGTATATGCAGCCCCTGTGTCGATCATTAGCTCCGTTGTTTTTCCATTTATTTGTACCTCTATCATTGGTTCTTGATCACCTCCAGTCGATATTAAAGGTAGCTGGCCCTCCCCCTTGACTGGATTCTCTGGGCAGCTTCAATATCCTGCACTAGGCCCTGCCCAATGATTGGCTGGACCTCTTGGTGCACTTCTTGGTGCTTGCCATGGAGTTTGTCGGCTTGACTGTCGGTTCCATTGGGTTGGTTGCTCTTGTTGCAACGTGGGACACTGCCTCTGCATATGTCCTCTCTGGCCACACTGCCAGCATTCTCCATCATTCCCTGTTGGGCCAAATCCTCTTCCTTGTCTGCCTCTCATGGCTGGGGTTCCTCGTCAACTTGGGGTTTGGAACCGGGGCCAATGTTGTGGCTGTCTGGCTTGTGGTGGCTGGTTATAAACTACTACTGCAGCTGGTTGTGGCTGTGGTGGATAGGGTTGAGGTGCTGGAGGCGGCACATACGGTTGAGGGGTAGCCTGCGATGGATAAGGTCCTGGTTCAGCTTCTTTTCTTCCTTTCTGTATTTCTCAATTGCATGTGTCAGGTATTCACAAAATTCTCCTTCTGGTTTGTAATTTATCCCAACCACATCTCTTTGATCCACCACTAGAGGAAGCATTGTTGCGCTCCTTGCTTCTTTTGGGTTCATAAGTTTCTCTTCCTTTTGCTTCCTGGTAAGCTGTCTAGTCGTCATTCTTGGAGCAGTCCTTACTCCCGGGCTTGTATTCCTTGGCCGCACAGTGTCCCATTTTCCCTTTAGTTCCTTTTGCTTTTTCATTTTTTTTCTTCATTCTGGTTTCACCGGATGCATGTGATTCTGGAGGCTTTTTTCCTTCTGTGATTTTGGTGTCTATATCATCTTCCTCCTCTTCAGTCTCACAGTCCTGCGAAAGCTGCTGAAGCTTATGAGTAGTTGTTTCTTATTTTTTAGTCTTCTCAGCTCCCTCATTAGTCCTTCTGTTTGTTCTAGTTCTTTCTGTTGACTGTTAATTCGTTTGACCGCTGCTCTTCTTACTTCCCATTCTCTTTGTTTTGCTTGCTCTATCCCTTCCAGTGCCTTCTTTATCTCTTGCTCTCTTTCCTCCCTTTCATCTTCCATTTCCTTTACTAATTCTCTATAAGTAAATTCTTCATAATAGTTCCTTTCAGTCCCTGGCCTTTCTCGCCAACCATCTCTCTCATCCCTCCATTTACTTCCAGCATCATTCTCCAGGCAGCCTGATTCAGTTCCTTCATTTTTGTTCTCATAGCGACGTCTTAGTATGGTTACTCGTCCTTACACAGCCTTTTTATTTTAACATATTGTCTATGAGCGATAAATATCAAGAAGGTTTGTTACAACTTTGTTTAACCATGATCTTTTTATTATAACAAGTTTTGGTTCATGTTTTATTGTGAAGGAATCAGGATGACAACATATCTTCCTTTCAAGCAGTTACTACTTTAAGCATACACACATCAAGATTATCTTTATTCTAAGTCTTTTTACGCATGCCACAACATTATTCTAAGTATTCACTTTAAAGCATTCAGCAACCTCTTACTTAAACCTCTACTGCTTGCTGCTTTTCTACACTAAGCATCTATTTTCTACTCTGCTTCTCTCTGTATTTTGTATTTAAAACAAATCCAAATCATAAGTAAGTTTAAGTGGAGTGATTCTTCCCCAATCAAGGGGTTCAGTAGGGCTGTAATCAGTGGATGAGGCAGGTGGGCCCTCAGGACAAGCAGGTGAATCAAACTCATTAAACACATTAAAATCTCCACTGATGTCACTGCTGAGCTCAAAATTACTCACATACTTCTCCCACCAAAAAGGGCTGGGAGGACCCTCAACAGGAGGCCAATACCACTCACCATCATCTACCCAAGTTCTGATCTGCCATTTGTACTGGTTGTGACATATCTAGCAAGTATTGTTGCATGCTTCTTCTCTTATTCCTGGGACTATCCCTGCTATTATTTTACCCACTGTCTCTGCCTTTCTGCTACAGTTATTCATCTTTCTAACTTGGAGTCTGGTTGCATAGGGATGATCCATTACGATTGTTCCTGGTTTCGCTAGCCAATCAACAGTACATTTCTCAATTGAGACCCAGATGAGCATGTCTCCGAGATCACGAGGCAGCTTATTGGGCTCAATGCCAACTTGGTAACCGGGTTCTTTCTCTAATAAGTATTCCAATATTGGGACCAGATTTGTAGGGGTCCAAAGTTGCGCAATCTGTTTAGCGCTCCCCGGACAGAGATTGCCAAATCCCTTATGCCACACAGTTAGGGCCCTTAGGGCCTGTTGTACAAAGATGGATGTATTACCCACCAGTATCAATTTACCATCTTCCTGTCTCTCAAAATGACTGCCCTCATTCCAAAAGTGAGTATAAATGCCTTTAGTTTCGATTTCATCTCTATTTTGATTAAACTTTAATCTCTCCAGGAAGTACGCTCGGGCCTCTTCTTTGTGCCGCGCTATGCAGATTTCTCTGGTCTCGTCATCAGGTGCAGACGCCATGGTGTACAATCTGCGTCAAATACATGCATTTTAGTATATATATATATATTTTATTTTATATATATATATTTTTTCTCTCTTTTTTTTTCTTCTCCTCAAGCATTTTTGTGGCTTTTGGGATGGCATGCACGTGCTCCACATTACACTTCCTGCAATTAGTACCTCTTTCCCTAAATTCTAACATGATTATTTTGCCTTTCCCTATTTTAGTGTAATCTTTCCCTCTCTTTGCATTGGTTGTTTGCACTTTTATTTTTCTTACTCTTAACGTAATCAACTCTGTTAGTTTAATTTCCTGCTGTCTCTCTATCATCACACGAAATTGGCAGCTAAATCTGTTTTCTTCCTCTCCTAAACACTTAGCTGCGAGCACTGTGCTACTGGCAATCTGCCAACCCTCCTCCTCCCAATTCGTCAGAGGAGGGGTCATAAATATTGTGCCTTTTTCACACAACATCCAGGCTAGTTCCCGCCCACAATTTCTACACGCCTGGCTCCTCCTATGCTCACCACACCTCTTACAGGCGACCTCAGACCAGGTGCCATGAGGCACATGCACATTACATCGTCCGCTTCTAGATTGGACTCGCCAATGGGGCCAGCACAGACTCACTCCGAACTCGTTTAGTGTGATGTCCATCTGGCCTGTGGCTTCAAAGAAGTCCTCCATCTTTCACGGACTTATATACAACAAGGGACTTTCACCCTTTATGCGCGCATCACGCAACGCTACACAAACTTTTTGTACAAACTTTACAGACAGTGTTCGGCCTCTTTGGCGGTGGAGTGGGACTTTTAGACAAGGTAACGAAGGAGTTTAGGGTGAGTTCGCTCATTTTAATGGGCCTACTTACACATTCAACATATAACATATACAATGACGTCATCCACGGGGACTCTAACCCCATGCAGGGACTTTAACCCTTGGGGACTCTAACCCCTTGCACGTGCAGGGATTTTAACCCCTGGGGACTTTAACCCCTTCTCAGGTACTTTAACCCTTTCTCAGGGACTTTAACCCTTGGGGACTTTAAACCTTTCCTCGGGGACTTTAACCCCTTTCACCGGTATAGAGCGTGAACTTGCACCAGCTGACCTTACATCTAGGCGTCCCTATGGCAATTCACCTCTTAGAGTGACGATGCTAGACCAACCCTCAGGTTAATTAAGACACATATATATAGACATATGCATACATACACATGCACGATTTTGGATATATCTATATATGTATCGCCTCATCTCACTTCTATCACACCTCTCGCATCTTCTGCAGGCATACAGCACCAGGGTAAAGCCCTGTGTGAAATGAAACTTTTTTAAATGACATCTGCTGTCTCTGGCACACTGCCAAGGTCCTTATCTACAGAGGACAAAGCCTAAAATTCAGCACTCTGACAGTTTACAGCAGTGTTACTACAGAATGGAGACTACTGAATCATACTTGAGTATCCTTCAATAACTTGGCATTATACATTTTTTACAAAAAAAATCAGCTAATTACAACAGAGCATATACTTGGGATGTCAGTCCCAGGCTTTTACTTGACATACACACACTTATTACAGACAGACATTGCAGCAGACAAACATTGCAAAAGCACAGAGCCAAATAAATACCTTGCATCAGTCAGTCAGTCATATTTATAACTTTAATTAAATTTGGGTTACTGGACTCCAGTGGGTCATCTCCAACCTTTAACCCTTTCAACACCATCCAACTAGGCTTTGAGAATGGTAGCTTAAATCAGCTTACCTTGTGGCCACAGAGTTCAAAGCGTAGTTGGACGGTCCTTCCCGGGCTCCAGTCAGGATGGTCTTCCCCCACTCAGGAGTCCTGCCGGGGTCGCCAAGAAATGTTGCAGCAGATCGACACTTGCTTCTTAAAAAATAAGTCTGGAGTCGAAAATATCTTCAAAGTATTTGTTTGGCTCAAATAGCAAAGCAGCACACAAAAATTTATCTTCTCTCAAGCAATGCTCAATGAATGAAGACAAGATCCCCAGAGAAATCCTCTCAATTTATACCCTTATTTGTCCTTGAAAATTATACTAATCTGACTCCGCCTTTGACTGCTTTGATTCGCCACAATTATTTCCTGAAGCTAGCTTATTGGCCTTCTCACGCCACCATTATTTCCTGGGTCCTTTTTGGAGTTAAAAAATAAAACAAGTTTGCGTTCTCATGACATTAAAGAAAACAGGTGAGTATTCTCAAAACAAAATAAGCTCAAACAAATCTCAAACAAATCCTTTATTCTCAGAATCTTATAACGTCAACAGGTCGTGTTGACCCGTCCACCTACGTTTGCTTCCCCTGGGAACCATGTCTTCAAGGACATAGCCCTCACAGCTGCACGCTTCTCAGTGTCAGCTTCCCCTGGGAACCATGTCTTCAAGGCCATAGCCCTCACAGCTGCTCGCTTTTGCAGGTGTCTTATCTTTATCTTGCAGGTGTCTTGTCTTTATCTTATTCCAAACAAGCTTGTGACCTGGGACACTATGCCCTTCAAGGCCGAACTACAGATCCAGATGTCAATTCAACCTGGGAAGCATAACAAATAGGCTTTCCCATCGTCAATTCGAACACATCAATTCAACCTGAGAAACTATGCTCTTTCAAGGTCTCACGGTTAATGGTGGATGAGCTTCAGCCAAACTAAAATAAAGGTCTTATATACAGATCCTTATACTCTGATCAGTCAAAAATGATTATCCAGAAATTATTATCTTATCAATATGCACATTTCTGCCACTACAATTGCTTCACCATATCAAAGATTAAACATTTTTCTTTGCTAAATAACCACATGTATTCTTCAGACATGTCAGACCTGTGTCTTGGTGGTTCCTGGGTTGTTCGTTCTGACCATCCGAATCAATTTCCTCACATCAGAGGGTGACAGTTTGGGACTTCTTCCAGACCTTGGCAAAGTTGCTACACCGTAGGTTAACTTGTATTAGTCAATCAAACCCTTTTTATATTGTGAACTAGGGCTGCCAGGATTGGTTCACTAGTCACGATTACGTCGACTATCAAAGATCGTTGACGACTAATTTAATAGTCGACGTGTCATTATTATTATTATTATTTTTTGTAAGCTTTGTGAGACCATCTCTGGTATCATCTCTACCCAGCAACAGAGCTCGAAAATTTGGGAGCATTATAAGAAAATAAAAGAGAAGAACTGTTAAAAAAAATATGTTCCTTTTCACTATGCTCGCCACTTACTACGTGACAAATAAAACGGTTTAATCAGCAAGCTTGGTGATTTTGTCAGCGCTTTTGCGATGTGTGTTGAAAGTGGAGACTTCAGTCGTCAGCTACACTGTTAGAAATTACCAGCATTTCACAATAATTAACAGTATTATTTTACAGTAACTTCTTGTAATTAAGTTTCCCTGTAATATCCCAATGAATTCCTGTAAAAACTACAGTATCCTTGGATTTTACAGCATTTAACTCTTATTTTACAGTAAAATCTTGCAATCTAAAACCTGCTGTTATATCACAACAAGGTCGGTAATATCACAGCAACACAATGAAAAAAATTAAGGATTTCACAGCATTAAACAGTATTATT
>JAOVYU010010580.1:0-12233 GCA_025674565.1 Synodontis membranacea
TATATATATGTGTGTGTGTGTGTTAAGCAAACTCTCTAAAGGACAGCAACTAACATTAACCAGCAACTTTGTGTTAGCTTAGCCACAATTAAGTTAGCATTAATTGGCATTTTTCAAATGAACTGAAAATAGTTCATTTTTCAAATGCAGCTTTAGTTAGGTGTATACTTGGAGCCAGGGCACTTGACATAGCTGGTGATCATAGGGTCTTAGGCATGCAAAGGTTTTCTAAGATAGCTATTCACACAGGAGCTAACGAATACCACATAGAAAGGTATGGTTTGGTGTTCCACACGGTTCTGTTTTAGGTCCACTATTTTTTTCCTTATATATTTTGCCACTGGGTAATATAATTCATAAAAATGGAAATATTACCTCTAGGTTAGATTATTGTAATGCCTTACTGTCTGGATGTTCCAGTAGGTGTATAAACAAGCTCCAGTTAGTTCAGAATGCAGCAGCTAGAGTCATTACTAGAACTAGATGATTCGAGCACATCACCCCTATATTACGTACACTTCATTGGCTCCCAATCAAAATTTGGGTTAATTATAAAATACTACTACTGACCTATAAAGCACTGAATGGTCCCCCCACCACAGTACCTGAGTGAACTTCTGGTTCCTTATGATCCGCCATGCCTACTTAGATCAAAAGATGCAGGTTATTTGTTGGTACCTCGAATACTAAAGACTACAGCAGGGGGCAGATCTTTCTCTTATAAAGCCCCACAATTATGGAACAGCCTACCAATTAGTGTTTGGGAATCAGACACAGTCTCAGTGTTTAAGTCTAGACTGAAAACATATTTATTTAGTCAAGTCATTTGTTAAGAGCTTTTTATTAGGTAATGACCCTCTCTGCTTTCTGGTTCTGTCTGATCCATCCTGATGTCTTTCTTCTGGTTGGAGTTTTCATCACTTGACATACACTCGCTCCTGTTAAATATGATTCTATGTGAACAGCCTCAACATTCATCTAGACAGTGAAGTTGACTTTGAACTGCTGCTGACATGAAAATTTCTGCTACAATGGCTTAGGACTTAGGCCTTGTTCACACAGGCGTTAAAATCAGTTATTTTTCTGGCGTTTGTAGCGTTCCGGTGAGCGCGGATCAAGTGCCGAGGAGTTTTCTGCACATTGGAGTTAATGAGAGTGTTCACACGGGCTTTTGTGACGTGCGTTTGACCGGCTGCACGTTTATACAGCATAAAAAAACGTTGCATGCAGCTTTTTCTTGGCGTCAAAATCCCAATGAACGCAAGGAAAACGCTTCCCCATGATCCTACATGCTATACATAGGGAAATGCAAAAAAAAAGCAGGGTTTTATTAACGACAACGGCTTTCCTATCCAGTGCCCAACACTGCCCCCACAGGTAAACACAAAAACTACAATTTGGGCTGCAGGCTGGAGCTAGACAGAGGCAAACGAATGCCAGTGTAGAAGTCAATCAAGCGCCACTACAAAACACAACATAAACGTCTAGTACATTCAGAGCATGTTCGTTTATCCAAAAATTTAACGCCCGTGTGAATAAGGCCTTAAATTACCGCAGACTTTCACTCAAACCTCCATCAATAAATCAGTTGAAAACTTCAACAAAATAGACCTTCTGTTTAAACTACAGTGAATTATGTACTACATAATGTACTTTTTGACCATACACACAGTTACGATAGCACCTTATTTGTAATCACACTATCATGCAGTTGCTGCAGCTTTGTCATCTGCACATCTATGCTGCAAATCTACAATTCCACCACATCCCAAAGATGCTCTATTGGATTGAGATCTGGTGACTGTGGAGGTTATTGGACTACAGTGAACTCATTGTCATGTTCAAGAAACCAGTTTGAGATGATTTCAGCTTTGTGACATGGTGCATTATCCTGCTGGACGTAAGACGTGTACACTGTGGTCATAAAAGGATATACATGGTCAGCAAAAATACTCAGGTAGGCTGTGGCGTTTAAACGATGCTCAATTGGTACTACGGAGCCTAAAGAGTGCCAAGAAAATATCCTCCACACATTGCACAACCATTGATACAAGGCAGGATGGATCCATGCTTTCATCTTGTTTATGCCAAATTCTGACCCTACCATCTGAATGTTGCAGCTGAAATCGAGACTCAATTTTGGGGGAGTCTGCGCAAATTGTTGCCTCAGTTTTCTATTCTTAGCTGACCAGAGTGGCACCTGGTGTGGTCTTCTGCTGCTTTAGCCCATCTGCTTCAAGGTCCGATGTGTTGTGCATTCAGAGATGGTATTCTGCATAACAAGAGTTTTTTTTTTTTTGGAGCTAGTGTTGCCTTTCTATCATATCGATCCAGTCTGCTCATTCTCCTCTGACCTCTGACATCAACAAGGTAATTCCATCCACATAAACCCCGCTCACTGGATATTTTTGATAGCAATTGGCATTAACTCTCAAATCCATTAACCCTCAACTGTTCAATTAAGATAAATGTTATATAAATTGCTCTGGATAGAGGTGTCTGCCAATACTGTAAATGTAATAAAATAATAAAGAGTTATGCTATTGAGATCAAAATAAGGAAAAAGTTAAAAGAAGTTTCTATTTGTTTTGTAGACTTCCTATAGCTTATAATGATAAAATTGCTAATTCATATTGCATAATAGACATTTCTGTTATAATTTGCAATGCAATTTAAAATTTTTTGGTTATAAATAATTAGCATGTTTAATGTTTAATTAACATAATTAGCATTAAAGCCTTAGACATGTTTTAGAAAAAAATTTATCAATGTGTTTATGGGCCAAGCATCAAAGTCAGCACCCATAGCCTACTTTCTTTTTTTTATTGTCATTATTGTAAATATCTATATTAGTAAACGTTACTGCGATTTCTTCCTGGGTCATTTCTGCACTTTCAGATGCTGCGAATTGTGCTAGCTCTTTTCTGACATGCTAATTATAGAGTTAACTCTAAATGATACAACTGGATTTCCAAAGCAATGACAATTTATGTATAGCAGCAACATAATGCACAGCGTCCTGTTAACACTTTAGTTAGTGTTCACATCAGAAATT
This sequence comes from Synodontis membranacea, assembly GCA_025674565.1. Taxonomy (NCBI): domain Eukaryota; kingdom Metazoa; phylum Chordata; class Actinopteri; order Siluriformes; family Mochokidae; genus Synodontis; species Synodontis membranacea. Next base: position 3,056 of record JAOVYU010010580.1, read on the forward strand.
CGAATTAGAAAAAATATCATCTGAGTGAGTTTGACCATGGCATGGCTTTTGGTGCCAGATCTGTATATGCATGGTTTTATGTATTGTACTGCTGTCAAGTAATTGGCTAATGCATCCAGAGTTACCCAGTTTTAATGTTATGTCATTACCTGTGGATCGATATTAGCATTGTATAGATTATAATTAGAGTTATTTGCCTGGCAAAACATTAATAACTCTGTGCCAATAGGTTTACTGATTTTTTTTTTATTATTATTATTATATAATGATTCAATAGTTTTGATTAATTAGAGTAATCTATGTATAAAATCGTAAAAATGTTCAGTGAATAGATGTAACTGAACCTTATTAATTGTTGCACTTACCTGGGTGTCTCTGTGTGAGCAGATACCTGTGCATGCTATAAAGATCTTCTAAATGAACCTTTTCAAACCTCCAAAATATTCTTCTTCAGTTTTACATGGGGTATTTATACCTGCTCAGGAAATGGGGTAGGATATGTAGGTCTACGTCTGTGGTTGTGTTTGGATAGAATGGTGTGAAATGGTGGCCATGAAAGTCTGAGGTGTATTTGAGTTTTACTGGAAATGATGTTTTCGAAACTCAGTGGTTTAAAGTGGCCTCATTTAGCTCATCTAGCTGATGCCCCATTGTGCACAGGGACATTGTCATGCCAGAACAGGTTTGGGCCTCTTAGTCTCAGTGATGGGAAATTGTAATGCTACAGCATCCAACAACATCCTAAACAATTGTGTGCTTCCAACATTGTGGCAACAGTTTGGAGAAGAAACACATACTGGTGTCATGGTCAGGTGTTCACAAACTTTTGTCTATATATTATGTGTGTGCATGGGAGAGTGTCTCAGTGTAAGACAGTGAAAGAAAAGGCGTTGCAAAAACACAAGCTGAAGGCTAGTGAGGGAATGACTCTTTATTGCTGCTATGACATAAGTGAGGACAGGAACTAACTGTCACACAAAGAGAAGACAGACAAGGTTGCAGGTTTACTTTACACCATAGGCGTAGTAGAACTCAAAAACTAAACAAACACCCAGCAAAGTATCAACTATGAATTTTTCCTTGCCATATATATGTGTATATGGCACATATATGATATATACACACATTATCAGGGCACCCCTGATAATTTTCATGATTTTTCTTTATAAATTATTGGTTGTTTGGATCAGCAATTTCATTTAAATATATCACATAGCAGACGAACACAATGATATTTGCGAAGTGAAATGAAGTTTATAGGATTTACAGAAAGTGTGCAAGAGTTTCTTAAACAAAATTAGGCAGGGACATAAATTTGGGCACCCTTGTCTTTGAAAACGAAGCTGGCTTGTCCAAATTTATAGATTCATGAATTCATGAGCAGAATTTAGATATTTCTCTAAAGCTGCTTTGTTACAATGTCCAATGCTATCTTAAATTCCCTTTAAAATACTGATGCACATAATTTGTTGTCTAAGATCTTAGACCTATGACGGATCAGTAACACTGACTTTGATACAATTGCAATCAGAAACATGTGCCATGCTATTTCATATTTCAGTTCATGTTATGCTTCCTCTTCACTGATTTGTCTGTACTGTACTTATATGTAGATTTTTCCAATTCCCCCTATAATATTGCCCATTGTGGATTTACTGTGTACCTACCTCTGATTGTGACTTGACGTGAAACTGTTTCAGTACCTCTAACCTACCACCAGGGTTCAAGTTACCTAATTATGACTTGAACCCCCCAAATGGTAAAAGCAACAATTTGGAGGGGTCAAAACCTTTATATATGCCTTTAAACCTGTAATTTTAAATATTACAATGTATCTAACTTATTGTAAGAAGTTTGTGGAGGCAGACTTTGTATCTTTTAACACCTGGGCAGGGAGCTCATATCTGTAACAGGGCTCCAGGTCAGTCATTCTGATTATCAAAATGGATAACAGTGACAGTGTATTTCATGTATCAGTCTTGTTTACCACTACAGAGGAAGTGCGTTCAGTGTGTGTGTTAGAATGCCGCAGATTCAAAACTTCAGTAGCCGTGTAACTCTCACCAGTTTTGGGAATCTTGGGATGCCTCTTGTATGGTTCTTGACAGTGCCAAGATAAGCCCAGACAGAGACACAAAGAGGTGAGTTAGAAAGGAGCTTGCAATTAAAGATGCATTCAAACATACTAGATATTTAATCAGATAGTTCACTGAAGCATGTGCCTGCACTGACCCCCTGCCATGCACTCTGCCTACCATGAACGCCTTGGTTCTTCTTTACAGTATTACAGTTTTGACTATTAACTTGCAATGAACTTCTTGGACATGGATCCAAACTACCGTTTTGAGTCTCCATTTTAACATCAGCATTTCTGTAATCTAGATTCTCAATCTTTACGTAGTGTTATGTTTTGTTTAATTGTTCATCACCACTATCGGGTTATCCACTGGAAGTTTGGTGTAAAATGCTTGGTCTCATCTCAGATGTACTGAGCTCACCAAATATCTAGTAATAGGAATATGTTTCTATCCAGTAATAGCCAGTATGTTGTTCTGCCCTGATGGATCTTCACTCAAGCTCTCAAAATCAAAACCCCATGTAGCAGTTCTCACCTTTGTAAGTCTTCCTGTGTGTTTTCTTGAGGAGGTTTTCTTGATGCTTTTTAAGTTACAGATGTAACTCCTATGTTTACTGGACATGCTACACAATAACTGTTTTTATTTCAAGAATATTTCATGACACTTTTATTAGGCTTTAAGAAAAGACAGTGGCGGTACAAATGAGTAAACGTAAATGGTAATAATCCACCAATATGTGCAAATATTCAGCTTCAAACATTATAATATCTGGTGTAAAATTGCAGTTTAAAAACTACACAATTATGGCAATTTTGCTTCATGATACTTTTTTAAGCTTTCAAAAAAAAAGACAAAAGGCAGCACAAATGAGCAAGAAAGTAATTAGTAATAATAGGCCAAAATTATGTGCACCTCTAATTGCATAAAAGCAAAAAAATGTGTTCTAATATTCAAGACTTGTAGCTTTGCAAATGTTGCTCTGGTTGAAGCGGGGAATGCGTTCATCAAGGAGAACTCCCATCTCCATCAGCATGCCACTCGGAATCGGGCGAGCATGCCGGGAGATGTACACTTCCTTCAGCTGTTCCTCAATGGGAGAGGGTTTGTAGTCGGAGCATGAAGAACCACCCAAACCGGGAATGCAATTTACCTCCACTTTATAATACAGCATTCCATGATTGAGTGCACAGACATTTTTCTCAACTCCAGATTTAATTTGAACATTGCATTCCCCAAGAAGGTCATCATCCGTATTACTATCCTCATCCCACACCTCCAGCTTCACACTCCTGAAATGAATAAGATCCACAGTTCCAAGATTGAAATCCCAGTCCCAAATAGGTGAGTTGTCATTCTGGATCACAGATGTCTGGCCAAGGAAGACATGTCCATTGTGGAGGATCTTCACATATGCATCTGTCTCATCAAAGTAATCTCCATGTAAATCCGTGGCTTTAATTGCAGTTACAGTGACTTGAGCAAATCCTCTCTGAGTCGGGCAGCAGTTGAGGGCAACACCCGGGTTGTTGTGGCAGCTGCAGCTACATGGTTCCTTGGGATTGGTCTTCACACCAGTCTTGCATGGGCTTGTGCAGTTTATTAACAGAGCCCTCTGCAGGATGTAGTCCTTGATGGCATTTTGCAAATGCACTTGGATTGGTTTCTTATCCAGCAGCAGCTCGTGAAGGGGCTCGAGTGAGTAGGAAATCACATCAGGGTGAGCAGGAAGAGATGAGACCCACTCCTTATAGGCCTTTGGGTCATTACTTGATGAGAAAAGGAGGTCTGCACTCTGAGTGAAGCCACCGATCACATTTGTTTCCCTTTGGAGATGATAAAAACATATTTCTGGAATAATCTAATATTTTATAGATGTTAAGTGTTCATTTGGGTATCTTATTTGATGACAGATTTGCAACAACCATACAGTAACTGATTAATTGGTTACAGAAAGAGAGAACGAGAGATGAACAGTACAAACCTGTCACTGAAGCTGCTAGCAAAGCTCTTTTTGCTCAGAGTATTGTCTTTGGCCTGCTTGCAGTGATGAGCCTCAGCCTGCAGATTTGCAGCTGTTCCCAAACTGACAGAAGCCTCCACGTCCAGACACATCTTCACCTCGTCCACGCTCAGACCCTGCAGGGACGCCTGGCACTCCTTGATGCTGGTCACAGAGCGAACCTCTCCACCCAGAGTCACCTGCACACAGCCACATCATTCTAGAACTGTAAAACTGTATTAAATTTTCCGTACATTAAACCTTAGGTGAATGAATCTGCACTTTACTCTACTGTACAAATCTACTGTCACATTCACCTTTGAGATATAATGAGTACCAAACTTGTCAATCAGCTTGTAATAGAGGTGCTTTGTAGACTCATCATATATCTCTGGGAGAGTACCAAATTCGTTGATTAGCTCTGGGTGCAGAAGTGGACTGCCTGAAACCCTGTAACTAGAAGACAGAACATAAAGCAGAACTCAAAAACAAATAAATTATGCTACATTTGTAAGTATATATAAATATAAATCGATATACTCTATGGCTTTGTCAAAATACAAATTTTCACATCCTACCTGTAGTATCCACATGAGACCTCATGGCTGGTGAAGCTGAATTTGTCTTTTTTGGTTTTCTCCATTGAATATTCAGCCAGCTTGGAGTTACTGCCTGCCAGCATCACTGATCCCTGGACTTTTGGTGTTACTATTTTCAAGCCCAACTTCCAGTCGTTCTTGATGGAGGAGGTGCTGGCACTGACCAGGGCCTCGCTCGACTCATAGACAGAGCTGGACACTTTCGTTTTGCACTTCTGACTTGGTCTCCAATCCACCACAGAAACCGGGAGCTTCTGCGTTTGACCTCCCATGTAGGGGTTCTTACACAGAGTGCAGGATTTGTCCTTCTGGAGCCAGGAGCTCATGTCGAGCACAAAGGCCTCTTTCCTTTGCATGGTGGTGATGTCAAAGCCTTCTCCTGCTAGGTTGGATCCTGGAGTGAAGTCCACATTGCCACACTGAGACTCGTTGGCCTTGAAGCAGCTCTGGATGGTTTGAGAAGGGAGAGTTGTGGCAAACACGGCCCAAATCAGCAACATGGCTGGATTTGTTGTGTGTCCTTTTCCTGTAACATGTACATATATACATATATTACAGGACTAGGCAGTGCTGAGGACCTCAGGTTCTAAAAGTAGTGAATACTGTAGTGTCACATAGTGTTTCAGTATTGATCTTATTGTTATGTTTTTCCCTTCTTAGCTTGTGGATCTATATTAGCATTCTGTTACATAGAGTGATTCGTTCAGCAAAATATAATTCTATAATATTTACTATTGAATAGATTTTCCGAAATTCAGTAATCTATGAATAAGAAAATTAAAAGTGAATGTAATTCAAACCTGGGTGTCCTTCAACTTACCTTGCTGCATGTATGAGTAGAAATAACCTATGCACGCAATGTGGGTCTTCTAAATGAACCTCTTCGTGACTTCCAAATCTTCAGTTCTTCATGTGCACAGAATTAAGCAAACACTTAACTAAAGGTTTGAAAAAAGGGAAATAATGTTGTGTGAGAGAGTAAAAAGCAGTAATCGGTATGTCGTTCTGTCAAAATCAAAACCACACATAGCAGTTCTCATTTTCTCAAGCCCCAACTCGGATGTAAATTCAGCTTGGCTGGATTTGTGAGTTTGTATTAAAAGAATTCAGGCTTGTACATGTAAAGATATTTAACCCATGCATTCCCTTTAAATTTGGACTCTTTACAGTGTGGACTACATTTGCATTCATGGCATTTAGCAGACGCTTTTATCCATTGTGACTTACAGAACAGCTTTTTCATCTCTATCAAACACTTAAGCTCATGGTTGTTCACTTGGTCAGGGACTAAGATTACCATAACTCTTGTTTTTAATACAACATAGTGCAACTTTAAAATACAATATAATCATCAATATATCTTTGTTGTCAATGTATCTTTGCAGCGGGCTCTGAAGCGAGATTTTATCATTTGAATTTGGGGAACCCTCCAGATTAAATATATATCTTGGATGTGGATACAAAATTTGAAAAACTACATTTGGGAGGGATGATGAATGGTTGTGTTTGGATAGAATGTTGTGAAATGGTGGCTGTGAACGTCTGAGGTGTATTTGGGTTTTACTGGAAATGATGTTTTCGAAACTCAGTGGTTTAAAGTGGCCTCAACTGTCACACAAAGAGAAGACAGACAAGGTTACAGGTTTACTTTACACCATAGGCGTAGTAGAACTCAAAAACTAAACAAACACCCAGCAAAGTATCAACTATGAATTTTTGGCTCCTGCTAATAACCAATATCTTTGCATTTTATGTAAATTATTGCAATGGAGTGAATGAATAACAAGCAACAAAATGACTTAATGGATAAGGACTTTTTTCTGAGTTACTGTTGCACAGTGACATCCAACCATACATGCTCAAGACAGAATATACAGAAGAAACACTGCATCAGCGAGAAGTGCAAATTTCTATAGTTTTGTGGTTTGTATAGACAAGCTGTCCTACTTCAGTTTGGCTCCATTTGTCAGGTTGAGCGTGCATGCAAATCTCTCTAGTCTCCATTTTGTACTACAAACAGATGGAATTATCATTGCCTTTATCATTTTCTGTGATGGAAGGCCAAGTAACTCTTTCAAATCTCTTTTATAGCACTGTGGTTTGAAGTGCTGGCTCCACATACCCAGAAAGTTTCACTGGTAGTGTTTGTTAGCAAAATGTTGTGTGAAACAGGATTATCCTCCCACCGTCTTCTGTTGCCTTGGAATGGTGCCTGATTCATCACGCATTACTTGCTGGTATAACCTGTCCACAGCTGATGCTCCACCTCTGCCACAATAACTTCACAAAGAGAGTAGATTTAGAGGGAGAACAGAAGAGGACCCAGCACTAAACCTTGTGGCACACCACTGGAGAGTCAGTATGGTGCAGATGTGGATCCCCTCCAGGTCATTCCATATGACCATCCCTCCAGGAAGGATGCAAAACGTGCCGTGCTGTGCCGCAAATACCAAGACTCAAGAGGATTTCAGAAAGAAAAGAGAGATGCTATACAGATCAGGAAGGGAATAACCCTTGCTGAATTTATGTGGTGATGTTACTGCAGAACATGATAATCTGCAGGATCTATTCTCTTAATAAAGGAGAAAAATGTATCAAAAAGATTAGGAGAAGACTGAATGTGTAGGGTAGGAATAGGGGTAAGAGTGAAGAATTGGCAGATTTGACTTCAACAAAAGATGCAAGCTATTGATTGGTACCTTGAATAGTGAAGCCAACACCAGGAGCAGTGGCTTCTCTTATAAAACCCAAGAGTTACAGAACAGGCTTCTAATTAATACTGTATTCAATACTGTATACTGTATTGGGATTCAGACACAGTCTTAGTCTTTAAATCTAGGCTGAAAGCATGTTTATGTACTCAAACCTTTTTTTGCTCCTTTTTTTAGGTAAAGGAGGCGATCAGGAGGGTTCTCAGGCATAGAGTATTTTGGTAAACTGGGATGTTGGATGCCGTCCTATCCCTCCCATCTCCTCAGCCCATCCCACTACACCTCTCTCACGCATTCACTCAGGTTTGTTGACAGTGGAGCGGGCGGCCACTAATGTCCCGGGGTGCCCCCATGTCTGTGTTACCTTCTGGTTCTCCCTTTTATTTATGCCGTCTTAGCTAGTCTTGCCAGACTTGTATTCAGTGCATTATGTACCCTGTTCTTAACCACTATGTGACAATGAGCTTACCAACAAACTGTGTTTCTATTCTCTCTCTCTCTCTCTCTCTCTCTCTCTGTTAACATGCTACACATGCTACTCCTGAGATACCAGTGATCCTGACCCCTTTTGCTCTTCAAACCTCTTCAATCCATCCTGATGCTCTAATTCTGGTTGGAGTTCTTATTTTTTCACTCTAGACAGCCTAAAGATACACTTAGAAACTGTGAAGATGGCATGGACTGCAGTTGATGCAGTTGAACAGATATGCTACAATGGTTTAGGCCTTGCCTAGTAACAAGTCTCCATCTACTCTATGCACTATATAATCGGACTATCTGGTGTCACCCAGATGGAGATGGGTTCCCTTTTGAGTCTGGTTCCTCTCAAAGTTTCTTTCTCATTTTGTCTCAAGGAGTTTCTCATTGCCAAGGTTGCATCTGGCTTGCTCATGTTTAAAATTTATATCTGGAATTTATACATTTCTGTAAAGTTGCTTTGTGACAATGTCCATTGTTAACACCACTGTACAAATAAAAATGTATTGAGTTGAACTGTGGGTTAAGAAGTTAAGAAAATATGTTGTGGAGCTTGTGAGGATCATGTGCAGCTACTTCCTGCTATCCTTTTTAAAAGGACATTTTAGCAGCTGTCACACCAGATGAGAACGGCCCAATCGTATTACAATTCTAATATCATGTTTTAAAGAAAATTTCAACTCTGATCACAATAATATTACTGATTAATGAGAATTACCCTAGTAAGATAGATTTAGGTAATTTACTGTGGTCATCACATATGATGCATTTTTAAATTTATTAAACAAATTTAATATAACGCAGTATTTGCTGTGAATAAACAGAGATGTCTGGCACTTGACAAAATCACCCACTGTGAGTGAGAGTAAAGAGAGAGTAGTCCCCACCCATCTAGAGAGCATGGCCATTTTTTCTCACTTTTGAAATCTTCAGGACTCATACTCATAAAGCTAATTCTCACTTTTTGAAGTGATGGGACATATAAGGGGTACTAATGGAGTCCCCATCAGGCACCACATAGCTTTATGTCCCCACTAGGTAATGAAAATGTGTGTGTGTGTGTGTGTGTGTGTGTGTGTGTGTGTGTGTGTAAAACCTAAACATATTAAATTATTTATGTTAGTTCCACAACTGTCTTTAGACCCAATGAGTTTTTGAAAGCAATAGTCAGTTCTGCACTGGTGATCATGTCTTCCATCAGGCCATCAAAATAAAAACCACACATAGCAGTTCTCGATTTCTCTAAGACATGTGGGTGTTCTTGTGTAAGAATGCACTTTACATGTTGCGAATGTAACCCATAATATTAATTTT
>JAOVYU010010710.1:0-12226 GCA_025674565.1 Synodontis membranacea
GTGATGTAGATGAAAACATGTGGCCTAACCCTGAAGATCGCAGAGATTAGATACAGTAATTTTGTGTTTTATTTTTAGAACTCCTATCTGGGCTTTTTGCTGTTTTTTTTGTTCAGAATGCTCTTGTGTGTTTATGGATATTTTGTTTACTGTAAGCAATAAAGCAAAAAAAAAAAAAATTGTGTTTTTACTGTACCTCATGTAGTGAACAGTAAAGGAAATAAAATGCTTTTTACTGGAATGCTTTTGAATGTGAACATTACTGTACATGTGGACATACAGTTCCCAACCAAGAAATTTAGTGTCAAACCAGTGGATTGCACGTTTTTCATGCAAATACCTGTAAGACTGAAACATATGTCAATGCAGTTTTTGTAATGTCAACAATAGCCAGTATTTTGAAACCTGGTATACTTTGATTGACTGCATGTACTTTGTGGAGTGAAAACAAGTGTTATTCTTTGACAGAATCATTTCATTTTGACTCAGATTTCCAGTGTTTTGGTAAAGTTAGTGTGTGCAGAGAAAGATGTCTTCTATTTTGAAATGAAGAGTTAGTATATATTTAACAAAATTTATTTTTGAGAAGAAAATTATCCATTTGGCCAATTGTGTTTTGTAGTTGTGAGTCTGTGTTAAGAGTTTAGAAAAAGTATCTGAAGTATGGGTAAGCGCTTGTTAGCGACTGAAAAAAACTGTAATAACAATATCAATAACAATATTAATAGCAACATTAATAACAATATTAATAACAATATTGGAGTTGTGACTCTGACCTTTGACCCCACACACCTCAAATGTAAAAAGCAACAATTTTTTTCACTTTTAAGATGTTGTTGTTGTTGTTGTTGTTCTTGTTGGAGGCTTCTGATGCAGAAAGTTGTATACTTGTACTCATGCTGTGTAAACAGATATAAAGAACAACTGTTGATTTAACTTCTGGTTTGAATGCATATGTACACTCATAAGACTAAAATTATTAATAATAATTGCACAACAGTTGCATTTTTATGAATCGTGATTTACTATTACTATTAATTTATTTTAATAATAAAAAATATATATGTGTTTAGAAAATAAATGAACCTAATGAAAACTGTCAGAGTGTTTAACAGTGTTCATTTACACCGAGTCCCTAAGAGCAGTTCTTTTCATTTGAGAAGCAGAGACGGACACTGTGCTTGGTGCGTAGCGTCTTGGCGTATCGTCTATCATAGTGTCTGCAGCTTCTTCTCTTTGTCTTCAATCATGTCCTTGTGCACCTCCTGCGGGGGACGCACAGATGACCTCTTGGCTGAGATCCCATTCGGTGGGCTCTCATCACCTGAAGATTGTCTCTTCAGAGCATTCAAACGGCTCCTTGATGCCTGTGTTCCTGGGCTCTTATTGCCTGAAGATGGTCACTCTTATTCAGCAATTGGAGAGAGGATGCTAGTTGAACCTGCATCTGTCTTCTGTTCAGATCACTTAGGATTACCAACGATGATTACGGCAAGGATAACGGTATGCCAGAAGATGGAGATGTACCATGATTTGTGATTTGTATTTGGCTGCAAATGAGTTCAGTAAACCCAAACCTTCATGTATTTATTGTAGATCTTGTAGTTCTGACCTTCTGGGAGTGTGGAAGAAAGCTTCATCACATCATCGACATCACATATCCTGTTGATGCTGTCTCGGTACACATGAAAGTCACAGAGTTTGTCAGAGATTCCAGTTTGTACCAACAGTTTGAAGCCCATGCGTGGATATGGCCTCAAATATACAGCATTGCTAGATGCAGCTGAATCATCATGTTATCCACATCTGAGTTGTGCTCTTCTGGTATCACCTGAAGGCATTTCTGTTTGAATGAATCAAGCCATGATCTGAGCTCGAAGAGTTCATCTTTCTCTTCTGTCTCTGACACTGTCTGTTGTTTGTAAAACAATGTCACTCTGACTCACTCATTTTCTACACCCCTTATCCACGGCAGGTCACAGGGAAGTTTGAGCCGATCTCAGCTGGCTTCAGACGCAAGTCAGGGTTCTCCTTGGACAGGTCACCGATCCATCGCAGGGCCAACACAGGGACAAACAACCACTCACACTAACACCTACGGGTGATTTAGAGTAGCCGCATGTCTTTGAACTGTAAAGTACCTCGAGGAAATCCACACAGTCAGGGGGAGAATATGCAAACTCCACACAGAAAAGCACCCTGGTTGACCTGGGGATCGAACCCGGCACCTTCTTGCTAAATCAAAAACAGGGATGTACCATGTGTCTGCTTCCTGAAACATTCAGACTCCAGATGTTTGCATTAGGTCCATCTTCAAGTTCATGCCTATCACTTGCTCAGTTTCCTTTGTGTTGGTGTTTATAAATGTTCCAGTCTTTTGAAAGCTGTACTCATTTGTGGTTTTTGTCAGAGTCTGAATCATGTCTTCTGACACAAACATCTCAAAGTCCTCCAGTGCTGAGTGGACTGAAACTGCAGCATCAGTGATATCTGGACCAGAAGAATCAGTATCGGGACGGGAGCTGGTCACGGGAGCTGGTCTGCCTGATAGGTTGGATTGATGTCAACATAATCACTGTTTCTTAGTCTATTCACAGGCATCTTCATCTGCCTCTTCATCACCCGTTTCAGTGTCATCTCAAAATCACTCTCTCCATTTTGGACGACAGCAATCACATCCTGCACACTGCATACAAGACCTTTCATTCGGAAATGGAAAAAAATAGTAAGTACAAAGTATAATATACAGGGTAAATAATTTCCAATAATCCTAATCCAATTTACACATTACTCTGAGGTCACACAATACTGTCTGTCTAGCCTATTATACTTGCTAATTATCATACTAAAAGGACTCCATGCAACCCCACATTCAAGAACATTATCACCCGTCGGTGAACAATGCACAAACCATTCAAGAACTTGTTTCTGCAGCTGACAATTTCTCACACAGTGTTCTCAGTGAAGCAGTATTTGGCACAGAGACGCACAAAATCACAGAACTTGACCACCCTACTTATTCTCCTGATCTAGCGCCATGCGGCTTTTTCTTTTCCCTAAAATCAAGTTCCGGGCTTGAGAGAACTCGTTTCGAGTCTGTCCCAGAAGTCAAGAAGAAAAAGACGGAGCTTCTGAGACAACTAACGGAAGAAGAGCTACTGCACTGCTTTGATCAGCGGAAGAGCAGAATGTTATAAATTGAAGGGGTGAGGAATTGAAATGTAACTTTTCTTTACTAAATTTAAATTAAAGCATCAGTCTCGTTATTTCATAACCGCAGCTAATAAGTTTAAGACCACATTTGAGAAAATGTACTTTTTCCTCCTGAACGCAGTGACTGCTTCATGAATGTGTCATCCTTATGTCGGCTTACTGTAGTTACATTTCAACGGAGTTTTTATTTATTTATTTATTTATTTTGCAAAAAAGCAATCAGTGCAAATGTCTGCAAAGTAATATCTTTACTAACGGAACTATTTACTAATGGCTCTGATATCGTCAGATTCCAGACATCCAGATATTCTCTCAGAGACAATTATGAAAATATATCTCTTCTGCCAGCATTTCATGATGAGATACATGTAAAAACATAAGTAATCATGATAAAATAATTGCAATAAGATGTCATCTTTTTTTTCCCTTGATATAAAGGCTGATATAAAAAATATGCCAATGTAATCATATCAAATGGTGACTGTAATAAAATCTTAAAGGAAGGGTAAGGAAATTACCCTGAAAATTGTCTAGGGGTCATTAGGTTAACAAAAAGGAACTTCATCCAGCAAAGTGAAACTAAACCATTTGCATTTGTCAGGTTTTGCAGAACAGTTAGCTTTAACCAGCCAAAACAGAACAACAGGGAAGTTAAGAAGGAAGTATTATTGCAGTAATACTTAGAATGTTGACAACAGTGGGAATGATCAGACGTAAGAAATAAAACACACGAGTCATGATGTTACAGGAAAAGATTACATGATAAATAAATATATATATTCAGCGAGGGGAAATACGTATTCAGACACTTGATCTTGTTATGTAATATGCTTTCATTGCACTTGAAGTCCACACACAAAGCCTTTTGAGCATTTATAAGCATTAACAAAAACATGTTTAAAGAAAAAAATAGTACCCTTTTACGAAGCTGATGTCTAAGGATATATTTTTGCAGAATTGTGGTTCAGATTTGACTCATTGATCTCTGCAATTGATCTCATTTTCTATTCCCCAAGTTTATAAGGATCTGATGGGCTTGTAATTTATAAAGTAATTTGAAAAGTAGGATTCAGGTTAAGAGACGTCTTGAGTTATTTCAGCTGGATGTTTGAGATCATTGCAGAGAAACAGCATTATACTGTACATCACATGATGTATTGTATCATGACGCTCCCACCGCCATGCTTCACTGATGGTGTTCTTGGGATCATAGACAAAACCCTTCTTTCTCCAAAAACAATGAGATGAACTACAGCAGAAAAATATAATTGTTCCTAAAGAGCCTTAATTTGTCTAAATGCATTTAGAGATATATTCCTGTGCTTCTTCTTTTAGCAGTGGAGTTTACTTTGAGGTGTAGGAATGAAGACGAATGTAGTGCAACATCAATGCTTTCTGTTCTGGGTGTAACTGCTGTTTCTGCTGCTTTCGGGTCATCCTCCAACTCTTCAACTGGCTGCAGTTTTCTCTTCAGTCTGTAGAATCTTGCATAGGCACACTTGTGGTTCCATTACATTTCCATGCATGTTATTGAACCAGTTGTACAAGAAGGTCTCTGCTATGGCTCCTTCACCACGAATACCACTTCTTGTGTAAAATCTAGAACTTGACTGTAGAAAACAAAAAAAAAAAAACATGACTGATATTTGTATTTTGACAGATATTTTTAATGTAAATGTAAAAAATTTATTTGTATACTGTACTTTAACAATTTCACAAAATGTTTGTGCAGAGAAGACAACTGTAACCAGCTACTTAATAACACCAGTGAAATATTATAACATGATTTTACATGCAGAACAGGTTTACTATATTAATATAATCTATTATTTTAATAAAATACATGCAAATATATTTCACGTTGCCTGTTAGTTGATACCTTATCATTTACACTATGCTCCTCCATGACTGCTGATTTTGCTGTGTGACGTCACACAACTGTTTCTTGGGGTAGATGGACCTGCTCTGAGTTTACAAGTAGGAATTCTGACTTTCAGTGGTGTTCTACTGAACTTTTTCTAGTTGGAGTTCGGAAATTTCGACTTGCCAGCACCAAATTCAGCACCTCATTACAATACCCATCAATGACTCACTGATCACACGCCTGTTCCTGATTGCATCTAATAAGCCCTATATATATATATAAGTACTAATTTTGTGTGTTACTTGTCTTGCCTCAGTTCCACAGTTCACAGTTAGACTTCTCTTTGCCATCTGGTTTGCTTTTTTTTTTTTTTTTTTAACCTGTAAATTAATTGCTTGCACTTTCATTCGACTCCCAAATTCCTGACACCAGTGTTCCCTTTGCTCTGCACGTTCTTCCATTTTTTTAATGCTGGAGTACGATCACAGTATACAGCGATCTGGAACCGTGAACTCCAGTGTTTATATCCCATACACATCGGAATCAATCAGATATGTTAAAAAAGAAAACGCATGGGATGTGCTGTTATAAGATACACTGGCTACATTACATAAACATTCACAATGAGTACAAAATGAAACTGTGTGTGCAGAAAGATAATCTTCGTTCAGGAAGGTTTGCAGGAAGCGTCAGTTCAGTTCACAATAACTCAATAAGTGAAAACGCAACTATGTTCATGGTTTGCTCAGAAACGGAGTAGGGAATTTTCTGTGTCTGTTCAGTGAAAAGCTCAGCTGAGCACAGAGCAGAGGAATACCTAGAAAGTCAACTTGAGGAACCCTTCATGAGAACATGTACTGTACAAAAATATTCAAATAACCGACACAAAGAGTCTTCTCCTTGGACTTTTTTTTTTTTTTTTTTCATATATCAATGATTGGAAGGGGGAAAAAAAAAAAAAACTATAACTTCCTTTTGACCTGAAGTTAAAACTCTAATGAAATCAGAAACGACTCTAATGCTTATATACTGTACACAATTCTTTCAACACGCTTAGCGCTGCATAACTGCAATATACAGTTAAAGAAGAGAAATTTTTCTTTTAATTTTTTTTTTTTTTTAGCCTACTGAAGGTTTCTTTCTCATGTCAAAAGTCCACCTTTGTCCATCTCTATTCATTCGTCTTTTTAACCTGCTGGAGAAAGAATTAAATAACATGATAAATGGCAAGAAGCGGAAAAATTTATCAAGAATTCAGGGTCACATTTATTAATACATATTGTCACTTATACCTATTTTTATGCTTTTTGTCCCTACTGTTATATGATCTTAACTCTGTACAGCACTTGGGTCAACTTTGGTTATGATACAGTAAAAAATGGATTGATGAAAGATAATACTATTCAGTTCATAATAACATTTACATTTACGGCCTCTTATCCAGAGCGACTGAATAAGTGATGACACGCTGATGTTCAGGACGAGCACATTAATATAAATGTTTATTTGTGTCACAGCTGGAACTTCTATCAGAGCTGCTGTAATACAAAATTAACAGTAAGAGTGTGTAAGTGAGTGTCCCATAGTGTGTATTAATAGTTAACTATAGTTAATAGATTAATTATATTAATAGTTAAATAAACTATAGAAAGTTCAGAGATAATAAAAGTCCATGGCCGCAATAAGTTTCCAAAAATATTGTACACATTTAATTAATAATAAGCTAATATTTAAATAGTTGGAGTATGTTCATAAAATAAATCTGTGCTGTAAAGATGTGCGATTTTTTTTCCATTAATTGGAAACACAGAAACCCTACACACACCAGGTGGCGCCGCACATTACAGCTCACGGGTAAGAACATTAGAACATTAGTCAGTAGATTTCTTGCTGCTGGTTGTATGAGTCAGTAATTATGAATGGCTTAAAAAAAACAGATTTTTATTTCAGAAATTAAAAAAAGGATTTACAAGACTTTGACAATATATTAAATAATTTCTTAAGTTAATGTAAAACATTTGTCTTTGTTGAAATGCCGTGTAATTCAGAGCTTCAGGGTTTTTATTTTGATGTTGCTTTTTTTCCTGCTGTCTACAAATTTCATGTGACTGCTGAGCCAAGGGACCATAGGATCCACACAGAACTTCCTGTTAAATGCAGTCTTAAAGCTGTGGCACAAAAAAGACATAAAAGTGATGGATTAATACAGTACAAGAGACTCAAAGAAGTAAAGTGTTATATAAATCTCTAGACTACTTTAAAAAACAACAACAATAAAACGTTATTAACTTAAATGTCCTAAGATGCTCAGTGAAGGTTGATTATACTGAGCCATAGAGAGGTGTGTAGTGCTTTCCTTTTTTTTTTTTTTAACCATAATTTGACTCTAGCAATTAACCGTTTAGGAGCGCGCAGTGACCATTACTGTTTCTTAGCGTATTTCTAATTCTGATGAGAGGCAAAATGGATAGGCTGAAGCAGTCTAGCTAATCACAAATCAAATAAGGCACTAATCAGTATGAAAATTGGTTTAAAGAGTAAATGGGAGCTAATCACAGGTGTGAATTATAGTTGTTAACAGGAAACTGAGAAAACATCAGACCAGACACGGTATAGGATTTGTCCAATTAATCATTCGAGCCAGTCATTTGGATTTGTTCATCTGTCCAAACTGACCGTCTGTCACTTTGTCATTTGCCAGTATGTCTAGTACCTCTAGTACCAAGCAGGTGATACTCACACAATGGACCCAGTACTGTAGGTCACAATTTTCTTTCAATTATAATTCAAGATAATGAAAGATAATTTCTTGTAATATATATGTATTTAAATCTGTGAGTCAACGTGAGTCAACACTTAGCTCTGATTTTGATTCTGATTTATATGATTTGATTCTAGTTCATTCAAGAAATGCATAAAATATAAAATTACTATATTCATACTAAGCAGGTGATACTCACACAACAGCCTTTATGCAGCAGGTGCTGCCGGTCCACCAGTAGGTCATGATGTTCTTCTTTGGGATCTTCACAGTACTTGTGTTTGAACAGCAGCAAGTCTTGTAGTTCCAAATGGCCGGAGCTGAGATATAACATTGTTTGTAGTTTTGTAAGAGTAGTTTTAAATATTATAAAACCACACTGCTACATACAAGACAATACTGAAGTGTTCACACTGGTCAATATTAACAGAGTGATTTAATACTCACCACTAAACACCAGATGCAGAGAGCAGAGCGACATCAGAAACAGCAGAGCCGTCAGGTTCCTCATTCTAGCAGAAGGTCTGATTTCACACAGAGACGGAGCGGAGTGAGAGTTCCAGGTCCAGGAGTATGGATGAGGGAACTGCTCTCTGTATTAGAGCAGGATAAACAGGATATGTGTGTGAGGGAAACTTTCTCCTGTTTTTCAGGACTAGACTTCCTGCTACAGTTTAACACCCTTCCTCTACTCTTATTCCTGAACATTACTTTTATTCAAAGTTTTCACTATTTGCAGACTTTGCAGAGAATTTTTCACATTATGGGTTTCTTATCATTTAGATAGACTGAGATAGAGATGTGCGTATCTTAGATCTTAATTAAAAGTAATGCAAATAGTAAAAAAATTATTTAGTGGTTTGGTACACCAAAATATCAAAGTGCGAACTAAAAGCTGTGTCATTATTTTTGACTTAATATCTCATTATTATTCTTGTTAGATTTTATTTATTTTTATGTACGGCCTGGAAAATCAACTTTCTGTTTTGGTGTCAAATAACAATATTTCTATTTCATCTGTGTTTATTTTAAGAAAATTCAAATTGTTGGGAAGTGTAATTAACTTTGCACTGCCTTATATACTCTAGGAATAAATTCAACACTGATGATTTTATGGTGTAATAATGAAAGCTGAGACTAGACCAGGACTAGGGATGATTTGTCCCTGATATACTGTATATACTGTAGTATATATACAGTATATGATAAAAAGGAGTAAGAACACAGATAATCAGCCTTATTTATTAGTCTTTTAGTAGAATTTTGTGCAAATGATTGTGCAAGGCAAACTGAACAAAAACTTTCTGCCATATTTATGAAAGAAAATGGTTTGAAATTAAAATGAAGAAACAAATATCCACTGTACCCAGGCCATCTCGAAAGCGAGCACATCTTACTGTGTTTCTGTTTTATGTAGTTAATATTTCTTTAGTCCTTGTATTTAATATGAACTGAATATTTTTCACAAACATTTCATTACATTTGTGAGTGTTATTGTGATACACAAGCCATTTAAACCTGATTGTGTAATCTGTCTATAAAGAGGAAGGAAATCATCATGATTTGAATGATTTGAGCAGATTAACTGGGATTTGCATTAGTTTATGCCTAAATGGGATATAAACTTTCTTTTTCAGTAATAATAAAGCAATGACCCTTATAACATCATATATTAAATAGTGTATCATGTAAAGTGTGTATTTATCAACCCTCATGATGTTTGATCCAAAAGATGATTTTTATGCAAAATCCAAAGTGAAAAATTACAAAAATATAAACAGAATGAAATATTTTCTTTCTGGCTCGTTTGCAGTAATAGGATAAATAGGTCAGTCAATTTCGGACCTGATGTGTTCAGTTCAGTGGAAAGTTCAGAAGTAATAAAACTCCAAGGCCCCGATAAGTTGCCCAAAATATTGTAGACATTTAATTAATAATAAGCTAATATTTAAATAATTTTATTATGTTCATAAAATAAATCTGTTCTTTAGAGACGTGTGAATTTATTTATTTTATTATTATTATTTGTAATTTATTATAATTTATTTTGAATGTTCCATTAATTGGAAACACAGAAACCCTACACACACCAGGTGGCGCAGCACCTTACAGCTCACAGGTCAGAACATTAGAATATTAGTCAGAAGAATTCTCGCTGCTGGTTGTACGAGTCAGTAATTACGAATGGCTTAAAAAAATTGTCTTTTATTTCAGAAATTGAAAAAGATTTACAACACTTTAACAATATATTAAATAATTTCTTAAGTTAATGTGAAGCAGTTGTCTGTGTTGAAATGCTGTGTAATTCTGAGCTTCTGGGTTTTGATGTTGAAGTTGCATTTTTCTTGCTGTCCACAAATTTCATGTGATCGCTGAGCCAAGGGACCATAGGATCCACACAGAACTCCGTTTTTATTGTCTTAAAGCTGTGACACAAAAAAAGACACAAAATGATGGATTAATACAAGAGAATCACAGAAGTAAAGTAAAATATATAAATCTCTAGCCTAGATAGACAACACAATAAAATATTATTGACTTATATGTCCTCAAACATCTTAAGATGCTCAGTGAAGGTTGATTATACTGAGCCATGCAGAGGTGTGCAGTGTTTCATGTTATTTTTTTTAAACCATAATCTGACTCTAGCAATTAACCTTGTAGGAGCGCGCAGTGACCATTACTGTTGACTCTTGTGGGTGTGGCCTGTCCAGCGTATTTCTAATTCTGATGAGAGGCAAAATGGATAGGCTGTCTAGCTAATCACAAATCAAATAAGGCACTAATCAGTATGGAAATTGGTTTAAAGAGTAAATGGGAGCTAATCACAGGTGTGAATTATAGTTGTTAACAGGAAACTGAGAAAACATCAGACCAGACACGGTATAGGATTTGTCCAATTAATCACTCGAGCCAGTCATTTGGATTTGTTCATCTGTCCAAACTGACCGTCTATCATTTTGTCATTTGCCAGTATGTCTAGTACCTCTAGTACCAAGCAGGTGATACTCACACAATGGCCTTTATGGTGCAGCTGCTGCTGGTCCACCAGTAGGTCACGATGTTCTTCTTTGGGATCTTCACAGTAGTTGTTTTTGAACAGCAGTGAGTCTTATGGTCCAAACTGATGGGAGCTGAGATATAACATTGTTTGTAGTTTTGTAAGAGTAGTTTTTTATTATTATAAATCACACTGCTACAAGCAAGACAATACTGAAGTGTTCACACTGCTCAATATTAACAGAGTGACTTAATACTCACCACTAAACACCAGATGCAGAGAGCAGAGCGTCATCAGAAACAGCAGAGCCGTCAGATTCCTCATTCTAGCAGAAGGTCTGATTTCACACAGAGACGGAGCGGAGTGAGAGTTCCAGATCCAGGAGAGAGGAGTCGAGTGATGGATGAGTGAACTGCTCTCCATGTTGCAGTATATATACACTGAGAGAGAGAGAGAAGGATTTGTACAGTATGTAAGGGCTCATTCCTCGTCTTTCTCAGTACCAGGCTTCCAGTACTTCAGTTTAAAGTCCTTCCTCTTTTTTTCTTCTGTTCACTATTTGCAGAATTTGATAAAAGTGATTTGCATGATGGGTTTCTTATAATATATGCAGTGCATAACAGCTGTCATTATTAAGCTTTAAGAAAGTTATCAATTAGTAATTAAGTTATTATTTGGTAATTCAAAGATCCAGAGCTGCAAAGTCTTGGCCTGGAAACTTAGCTAAACAACAAGAGAAACAACAGAGTGTATGGATTTCATGTTAGAATATGAGTTCTTACTTTCTGAATACCTTTAGAATTTTATATATTTTGGCAGAAATTTGACCTAAAAATATCAGATTTTCCTTAGATCATCCTTTGATCAATCCCTGATCTTTAAATAAAACTGCACCCACTAAACACCTGATTGTCATCACATTGACTGAAAACACTTGACTGTAATTTCACCTTCAAATTAACTGCTAATCTTTTGCCACTCACTGATATGTAATATTGAATATTTTCCTAAATGTCCAAGTATAATATTTTTTCCCCTCATTTGTTTAATTGGCTTTGCTTTATCTACATGTAGGACTTGTGTAAAATTCTGATGATATGTAATATATTTATTTATATTTATGCAGAAAAATAGATCATTCGAAATTGTTCAAGGGTTATGTTTTTGAAGAAGTTTGTGCCAAGTCGGTTTAAAGTAAATGGTGACACAGCAATGTTCAAAATGGGAAGTTTTCGCCGTGTCCATTCAGTGAAAAGCTCAGGCCATAAAAGCAGAAGGAAGGGGGCGAGACGTCACTCTGAATACAAACAATAATACCTAGAAGTTTAACTACAGAGAACTTTAAGTATTGGAGCACTGCATGAAAATGAACATAAAATAAAATAAT
>JAOVYU010010861.1:0-12219 GCA_025674565.1 Synodontis membranacea
GAGTTGGACGGCTCGTTCCTTGCTGAACACAGCGGCCAGGTCGTGATATTCTAGAGGGACGGTGGTGAGATCGACTCCGGCATTCTTCAACTCACTGGACCATACCCCAGCCGTAGCAGCAAGGCAAAGATCCTGACAGGCCGGACCCCATTGGAGAATCCGGGCGCCGGTCCAGCAGATGAGCGGATCATGGAGGAGCAGCCAAGGGTGGCCCAAAATGAGGGGCGGTGAGGAGACAGCCGTGGCTAAAAGATGTATCTTTTCCGTGTGTTTGTTAATAGTCATGGTTAAGGGGACTGTGCTGTGAGTAATGGGACTGGTGGCGAGGGGCTGGCCGTCAATGGCCTGGATGGGTAAGGACTGGGGTAGAGCTTCCAACCCGATGCCCCACCGGTCAGCAAAAAGGCGATGGATGAAATTGCCAGCTGCCCCCGAGTCGATGAAGGCGGCCATTTTGATCTTTCTATGCCCAAATTGGAGGAGTACCTGGACAGTAAGGTGGGATTCGGTCATGCGGGTAGTGAAGACAGGAAGGAAGCCCAGCGAGCGTGCCCTGTCGCTCACCGGGTTCGGCCGTTTCCCGGACAAAGCGGACAGATGGTGTGATGATGGCCCGAGGCGCCGCAGTAGGCACAGAGGCCCTCACAATGGCGGTGCTGTCTCTCTGTCTCAGGTAGGGAGGCACATCCTAACTGCATGGGTTCCCCCGCACTTGGGAGTTCCAGGGGTTGTGGAGGAGAGTTAGAGGAGGAGGTCTGGGGGGCCTCGGTGTGACTGGCGAAGCGAGTGGGGGGGCACCGAGTGCCCATGCGTTGATCGATCCGCAAACTCAATTGGATGAGGCCCTCTACGGTGGAGGGAAGGGCACGATCCACCAGCTTGTCCCTAATACGTGGTGCCAGGCCCTCGTAGAAGGCAGTGCGTAGGGCCTTTTCGCCTCAGGTGATCTGAATAGCTAGGGTGCGGAATTCGGCCGCGTAACGGCTTACGGGTTGGAGGCCCTGCCGGAGATGATAGAGGCGGGTGTTGATGTTAACGGCACTTTCTGGATGGCTGAAGGTGAGGCGCAGTTGTTCAGCGAAATCAGGGTACGAGTGCACCGTATAGGAGTCGCTACCGTATCCGAGTACCGCCATGGCCCATTCGGCAGGCTGTCCGGAGAAGGGAGGCAAGTAAGGTGATACATTGCCGGTCGGTGGTATAACGTGAAGGCTGTAGTTCAAAGATGAGATCCAGGGATGTTAGAAAAGCCTCACATTTCGCATTGACTCCATCACATTTTTCAGGGAGCGCTATCTCCAGCTCAGAGGCGACCACAGGTGTATGGAGAGCGGGGGTGGGGGCCGCGGAGACCACAGCAGGCGCGGCTGGAGCGGTGAAGACATCAGGTGCGGTGGGTGCCATGGGGCCGTGCCCCACCGCGATCTCGAGTCTGAGTTGGGCGAACGTGGCTGCCTGCTCCTGGAGAGCTTGTCGGTGTATATTGAGCTCGGCACGCAAGCGCTCGAGCTCTGCCCCTTGCCGGCTAAGGGAGGTGCAAAGGGAGGCAAACTCTGCTGTGTTCACAGTGTTGGGCTCAGTCATTCTGTCACGGGAGAGAGAGCTGAGAGGCCTGAGGAGGCAAGGTAGCGAACCCAACCGCGGAGCAGAGCGAGAGAGAGGGAAGGCAGAGGCGGTACTTACAGGGGCGACTGGAGGATGCAGGAGGTCCGATGATTGAGAGCTGGTGGGAGCAGAGTAGAGCGTCCAGGAGTAATCCGATCCGGAATCAGGAATGAGAGTCAGAAATAGAGTGGAGCAGGATATAAGGTTAGGAGTAGGGAAGAGTAGATGAGCGAACAGAGTATTTGAGAGCTTGGTCAAAGAAGTATGACTAAGCGTCTTTAAGATGGCCACCCCGTGTTTATATGTAGTAGGCCGCGAGTTCCGGGTTGGCTGCGAGCGCTTCCGGTTCGGCCATGACTACTTCTGGTTCGGCGGGCGGTGACGTCGGCGGTGTCTGTGACAGACCTGGATTTTAAGCATAGTTCACAAATTTTCAATATGGTTCATTTCATGGCTTTGGGAAGGCCATTCCAGAAGCTAAATAATAGCCTTCTTTATCCATTCAACCAGTTTTGAGGTGTTTTAACTACCAGCCATTGACTGATTTTTGATAGCTACTGACTGATTAAAGAATTTGTAGGTGTTTGGGAGTTGATGATCCTGACCTGCTGCAGCAAGCTCATGTACATCTGGATGGTAGTGATACTGTTAAAATATGAGAATCACGTTCATTGATTTCTCCAATGCTTTTTAACACCATTCAGCAACTGCTACTGGGAAGACAATGGATGTCGCCACCTTCATTGTCTCCTGGATTACTTACTTTGAGGTTCTGGGGTACAGAGTTACGAGCCTCTACACTGCGACTCAGCTGATCCCATATGTTTTCTATGGAACTCAGATCTGGAGAAAGTGCAGACCACTTCATTCGTGGTACCCCAGTCTCCAGCAGCCGTTCCCTAATGATGTGACCTCGATGAGCTGGAGCATTGTCATCCATGTGAAATTAGGCCTGCGTTGTTCATGCAGGGGCACAATGACTGGATTAATGATGTTATTCAGGTAGTATGGACTTGTCACAAAGTGTAGGGCAGTTCTGTATTGATTAGACACACCTGCCCACAGTGTAACACCACCACCACCAAAGGCTCGTCTGGTGACAACAGTGGTTGATGCATAGTGCTCTCCTTGACGTCTCCAACACAGTTAGCGGCCATCTTTACTGCTCAAAGTGAATCAACTTTTATCAAAGAACAGCACTGAGGCCTACTGGTCCCTTGTCCAGTGTAAATGCTCCCTGGCCCATGCACCACACCTGGTGGTGTGGGCAGCTATCCTTGCAGGTCGTCTAGCATGCCGACCACGCTGATGTAAACGTTTTTGAATGGTCTGACATGAGACTTGGGTGACTCTCACCTCCCTAAAATGTGCCTGGAGTTGAGTGGCATTCATCATCTGGTTCCACAGGGCACTGTTCACAATGAAGCAGTCATCTATGTGGGATGCGGCCAAAGGATGACCACTTCTATGCCTTTCTGTGACTCATCCAGTCTCTCTGTAGCAACCTGGTGATGACATTCTGTGACACTCTAAGCTCAGTGGCCACTGCCGTCTTAGAACATCCTGTTTGAAGACTCACAATGTCGAGATAATGTTGAACAATTGTTAGGTGTCATCTTGGTCTCATGATGCCAAAATGTGAACAGCATGATAAGGAGGACTGTTTAAATACCAATTCTGATTGAACCAGGAAATGTATTGGTCGATTCATGGATCAAACACCTGTTGTGAATTTTGCCATTAAGCTCTTTGTCGGAGAACAAGAAGTTGTGTAAAAAGTACTGAAACATTGAACAGATGGGCATGTGCATTCAAACGTTTAGGGAAGGTCACATTCACCTGCAAAGGTTATAGTGTATTTTGGGTTCATTCTGGCATTTCACCCAAAAGCTGAATATCCCTAACTTTTTGTGAGTAGTGTATATCTATCTATCTTAACTTATTTACACTATTTACACAGCAATCAGGCATAATGTTATGGCCATATGCCTAATATTGTTGGTCCCCTGGAGGCCACTAGACCCCTGAAGGTGTGCTGTGGAATCTGGCACCAAGATGTTAGCAGCAGATCCTTTAAGTCCTTTACGTTATGAGGTGGGACCTCCACGGATCGGACGTTTGTCCAGCACATCCCACAGATGCTCAGTTGGATTTATATCTGGGGAATTTGGGGAACACCTCTAACTCAATGTTGTGCTGCTCAGACCATTCCTGAACCATTTTTGCATCATGGCAGGGCGCATTATCTTGCTGAAAGAGGCCACAGCCATCAGGGAATACCGTTTCTATGAAAGGGTGTACATGGTCTACAACAATGCTTAGGTTGCAGAAATGCTAAGGTTGCAAAAATGACAGGTTTTTGTGATGTAAGAAACTGAGACCACAAAGAATCATTTCAAAACTTCTCCCACCTTTAATGTGACCTATAACCTGTACAATTCAATTGAAATCAAACAAATTTGGTAGGGAAATAAATATAAAAAATAAAAAAACATACAATAAGCTGGTTGCATAAGTGTGCACACCGCTGAACTAATATGTTGTTGAAGCACCTTTTGATTTAATTACAGCATTCAGTCTTCTTGGGTAGGAGTCTATCATGACACATCTTGACTTGGCAATAGTTTCCCACTATTCCTTGCAAAACCGTTCCAAATCTGTCAGATTGTGATCTCTTGTGCACAGCCCTCTTCATATAACCCCACAGATTTTCTTTTGAAAAACTTTCTTCTGAAGCCATTCTTTTGTTGATTTGGATGTATGTTTGGGATCATTGTCATGTTGAAAGGTGAAACTCCTTTTCATCTTTAGCTTTCTAGCAGATGACTGAAGATTTTGGGCCAAAAGTGACTGGTGTTTAGAGCTGTTCATAATTCCTTGAACCTTGACTAAAGCCCCAGTTCCACCTAAAGAAAAGCATCCCCAAACACGATTCTACCACCACTGTGCTTCACAGTGAGTATGGTGTTCTTTTGATTTTTTGCGACAAACATACCTTTCGCAATTGTGGCCAAAAAGTTCAACCTTGGTCTCACCTTACCATGACACATTTTTCCACATGGTTTTGGGAGACGATATATTTCTTTGCAATTTTTTATTATTTTTTGGCAAGAAAAGGCTTCCATCTTGCCTGGAGAATACGGAAGATTGTTGTCTCATGTAGTACACAACCAGTACTTGCCAGAAGTTCCTGCAGTTCCTTCAGTGTTGCTGTAGGTCTATTGGCAGCCTCCCTGACCAGTTTTCATCTAGTCTTTTCATAAATTTTGGATGGATGTTCAGGTCTTGCCAACGTCACTATCGTCCCATATTTTCTCCACTTTTTGATGACTGTCTACACTCTGTTCCATGGTATGTCCAATGTTGTGGAAATCTTTGAACCCTTCTCCTAACTGATACCTTTTAACAGTGTGAGCCCTTTGATCCTGTGTAAGCAACTGAGTAAAAGTCAGGGAAATCCTACTTGGACATTAGCTTTATTGACATTTCGACTATATACATATGGTACAGTACATAGTGAGATGAAACAACATCCCACAGGACCATGGTGCTACATAAAAGACTAAAACAAAGTTAGAGAAAGTACACATATGCTACACAGAGATGCAAGACTTCATAAAGTGCATGTGTGCAGAACATGTGCAAAACATTAAGAGCAGTGCAAAACATCACAAGACAGTCCAGTAAAGACATTACAAACATAAGACAGTATGGTGTTAACCAGTACATAAATGGGTAATGTGCAAAGAGCATTTTGGAAAGCATTAATATTAACAGTTAATGATAGCAGCAAAAACAAGTTTGTAGTGCAAATGACTGTGTTTGTGTGTGCGTGTATGTGCGCGTGTGTGTATGTGTGTTTTTAGACCAGTCAATAAGTATTTAAGAGCCTGATGGCTTGAGGGATGAAACTGTTGCAGAGTCTGGTAGTGAGGGCCTGAATGCTTTGGTACCTCTTAACAGATGGCAGGAGCATGAAGAGTGAGGGGTGAAGAGTGGCTTTGTGGATGCAGCGGGTTTGATGAATGGCAGTTATGGAGGGAAGAGACGCCAATGATCTTCTCAGCTGTTCTCACTATTCAGTGCAGGGTCTTCCAATCTGAAACAGTGCAGTTTCCATACCAGATAGAGATACATCTGCTCAGGATGCTCTCAATCGTCCCTCTTTAAAAAGTGGTAAAAATGCGTGGTGGGAGATGGGCTTTCCTCAGTCTTCGAAGAAAGTACAGATGGTGTTGAGCTTTCTTGAGCTTGTTTGGCGCATGATGAAAGACTTCATCCACAATGATGCTAAGGCAGGCACAAAGCAGGAGCTTGTCTGAGCTATAGACTTTTGGGAGAGGAGACTGACCCAAGATGTCTGCGGCAGATTGATTACATGCCTAAATAAAGTTATATGTCCAACTGTGGAAAACAAAGGTAGGCATAATGGAAATTAAAATATTTATATGTATATTTTTTATATATATTATTTATATATATTGGAGTGTAGTTGGATTGGCCCGTGTGGTCGTGTGGTCAGTTTGCTGAAGAAGTTAATACTGCTTCTAATAGAAAGGTCTCAGAAAACACAGTGCATCGCAGTTTGTTGCGTATGGGGCTGCATAGCCAGTCAGGGTGCCCGTGCTGACTTCTGTCCACCACTGAAAGCACCAACAATGACCAGAGAGTAATGGAAGAAGGAGACCTGGGGTCTCATTTATAACCGTTGCGTAAAATGGGTCCTAAAACATGCGTATGCCACTTCCTATGCAAACGTTGTGATCTATAGAAACAAACTTGATGGCAAAATGTGCGTAAATGTACGCAAACTCCAACATTCGTACATCTGACATTTTGGAGGAAAAATGCAACCGCGGGTGAAGTGTCATCAGTACATATTGTGCTAGTGATTCATACACCGTACATTTAATTTCACTTATTCAGTCACATATTTATAACAGTGAATAAATATATGTAAAATATATAATCTGACTCAAATCTTAATTTAATCTGCACTTTTAATCTACGCGCCTCAGCTGTTGAAATGTAAATGAATAACTGGTGGTCGTGATTATCAGGATCATTTGAACACGGTGTGAAACAACAACCCAGTCTCACGGCATGTCGTGATATCAGTCTGATTGCTGAAAACACAAATACTGTGATCACATTCGTGCATAACATAACATAAAGGATGCGCTCGCATTGTTAGAAGATTATTCCAATGGCAGAATTAGAAGAGAACGAGTGTTCAGGGACCATGAAGATTTTTTGGGCCATGATGAGAACTGGCTCATAAGCTGATTTAGATTATAGATGTGTGCTTTTGGAGCGATGTATTGAACTGGGTCCAATGTTAGAGAGACCAACCCAACAGAACCACGCAATCCCGCTACAAATACAGGTACTGAGGTTCCTTACACCTGTCTGTTACTGGGGGAATTTACGGAACCCCTAAGGGGACAAAGGAGGAGGGAAAAAAATGGTAGAAGAAAAAAAATGTCATGTTTTGCGTTATAACCCAAATCTTTTGTATTATAACCCAAAACTTTTGCGTTTTGGGATATAATGCAAAACATTACTTTTTTTTTTCTTCTGCTGTTTTTTTCTCCTCCTTTGTCCCCTTAGGGGTTCCGTACTTTTACGCTCGTGACGTCATGAGTTTTTCAGGTTTACGTTGGAGGCTTAAATATGCATGAGGTGATTTGCATTGACCATGTATGGCTGAATGCGGCAAATACACGTACGCACAATCCCAGGTAGAGTGCGATTTATAAAGCTTATTTTGCTTGAAAGTGTGCGTGCGCACGTTTTAATAAATCAGAATTTTTTTGTGTGTACGTCATTATCGGCTTTTGAGCGTACGTACACTTTTAGTATGAGTTATACGCAAAGTTTTATAAATGAGACCCCTGGTCTGATGAATCACCTTTTATTTTACATCACATGGATGGCCGGGTACATGTGCTTTGCTCACCTGGGGAACACATGGGACCAGGATGCACTGTGGGAAGAAGGCAAGCCGGCAGAGGCAGTCTGATGTTTTGGCCAATGTTCTGCTTAGGTATCCCACACATAAGCATTGCTGCAGACCATGAACACCCTTCATAGAACGGTATTCCCTCATGGCTGTGGCCTCTTTCAGCAGGATAATGCACCCTTTCACAAAGCAAAAATGGTTCAGGAATGGTTTGAGGAGCACAAGTTTGAAGTGTTGAACTGGCCTACAAATTCCCCAGATCTCAATCCAATTGAGCATCTGTGGGATGTACTGGACAAACAAGTCCAATCCATGGAGGTCCCCACCTTCTAACTTACAGGATTTAGGGGATCTGCTGCAAACATCTTGCTGCCAGATTCCACAGCACACCTTCAGGAGTCTGGAGGAGTCCCTGCCTCCATGGCATGAGTCAGGGCTGTTTTGGCAGCAAAAGGTGACCAACCCAATATTAGGCATATGGTCCATTTTCTTCCCAGTGGCAGTTGCTGAATGGTGTTAAAAGGCAACGGAGAAAGCAAAGAATGTGATTCTCACAGTTTAACAGAACCACAACCGTCCAGATGGTGGCCTAATGGTTAGGAAAGCGGCCCTATAACCGAAAGATTGCAGGTTCGAATCCCACAGCCAGCAGGTACCACTGAGGTACCCTGCTCACCGGGCTTGGAAAAAAATAGCTGTCCCCTGCTGTGTGTCACTTCACATATGGGTCAAATGCATAGAACACATTTCGTTGTTGTGCACTGTGTGCTGTGGTGTGTAAATAATGACAAATAATCACTTTCACTTCAAATGTAAAGGAGCAGGTCAGGATCATCAACTCCCAAATACCTACAAATTCTTTAATCAGTCAACAGCTTGATCCAAACACACATCAAAACTGTTTTTCCATAAAAGTCATAAAAGATGTTTGCTGTACATTCATTTAACCCTGGAAAATAACAGCTCATGAGTGTATATAAACTTCACAAATGTAATCTATTTTTGTAAAGAAAGCGCAATCTCATGGTAACACTCTGGAAGTGAATGAATGGGCGGTTTAGAGTGAAATATAGGCACACCCCTCAGGGCACTCCCTTCTGGCTGGCTTCTTTATATATCTGTATATAGACTCCTCAAACACTGAAATTCTGATATAGGGAATTATAGCTGAAATAAATCTCTAATATAATAAATAGATGCCCTGATTGATAGCAAAGTGTACGGCAATATGTAAAATGTGTGTGAGTTTGATCTTAAATCATCTCTGTATGTAAAGGTTTGGCCTGAACTCTACAATGATCAAGCAATTGTCACTGCATAATAAACAGTCTGACAACTGCTTTGAATCAACTTTTAAATGCTTTAAGACCTTTCTTTGTGTGTACTACACATGCTATATATACTTACCCACAGTGATGACTCTAGTCATTCGATACTGGCCCAGCAACAGACACTGCTCTGTCTCTGCCAGAGCCAGCAGTAGCTCATAGGCCTCGATACACTGCTCACTGCAATAACATACAAACGACAACTGGAATACAACTTAACATCTCTGTTTATGCAATTAAAACATCTATATAGAATAAGAATAAGTAAATTTTGAATGACTAAGACATTACTAAAACAACCCAAGAAAATCACTGAACCTTTACCCTGATTAAAAATGTAATCTAGAAATTCACACAAATGCACAATAAAGAACCTTCACATCCTTCTGCCAAAATATTTAGACAGCTGGCTAACTGCTACATAAACAAAGTGGAGAACCTGGCACTATGGTGTCAGGAAAACTGCCTCCAGCTGAATGTCAGTAAGGCTAAGGAGCTGTTGGTGGACTTCAGAAGGAGACATCATGACCACAGACCCCTCACCATTAATGGAGCTCCAGTGGAGAGGGTGAGCAGTTTTAAGTACCTGGGCATCCACATCTTGGAGGATCTGACATGGACAGAGCATATCTATGGTCAGACAAAAAGGGTGAAGGAGTGTCTGTACCACCTGAGGCAATTGAGGAAGTTTGGAGTTTCCCCTGCTGTCCTCAAGGCTTTCTACTCAAGCGCTGTTGAGAGCATCCTTACACAGAACATTTCATCCTGGTTTGGGAACGCTGCTGCAGGTCAGCTCTCCCCTCCGTGCAGGACATTTACATCAGGACATGTAAGACCAGGGCAACCAGGATTATCAAGGACATGTCTCACCCCAATAACAGACTGTTCAAACTTCTGCATTCAGGCAGACGGTTCCGTGTCATTATGGCCAAGAGACTAAGGAGGAATTTTCTATCCACAGGCGATTCGACTCCTCAACCAAGACATGCCACTCTTCCGGTCATAGGACTATGATTATCAGTTCACCCATACACTGCTGTGCTGACACTGCACACTGCACTTTAAACTGGACTATAAGCATTTCTTGCACAACACTGCATCCTGTTATTTGTAAATATACTCTTGCACATTCAGAGTTTATTATTATTATTATTATTATTATTATTATTATTATTATTATTTCTGTTTACATCTTCTACAGTTTTGCACATTTAAATCTTTTTGTTACAATATTTATTTTATAGACTTTTTTGTTGTTATTGGCACAAAGTATGAGCGGTTCAGGATACATTTCACTGCGTGTTGTACCTGTATAACTATGCATGTGACAAAGAATCTTGAACATCACAGATCAGAAAGTTCATAGAATATACTGGCTGAATCAATATTTCCCTATTGAGATTGTACATAAAGTAAGTATCTCATGTGATAATTCAAACACAGTTTGGCATGAAAACTAGTTAGAATTTTTGTTCTTGGGACATTTTACCATGAGTACTGCCTTCAGCAAGTAAAATGCATGCTGAACTGGATTCTGATGACTGACATGGCACTTGCAGAACATTCCATTTCTTTGCAAAGTATGGTTTGGGTCATTGTCCATCTGCACTGTGGCATGCCATCCAATGAGTTTTGAAGCATTTGCCTGAATCTGAGCAGATAAAAAAAAGCTCTTTTCACTTGATAATTTGTCCTTATGCTTTTTGTCAGCAGTCATATCACCAATAAATACCATAGAACCAGTTCCACTGCCAGACATACATGCCTACACCATGAGACGGCATGCTTCAGATCATGAGTTGTACCTTCCCTTGTTCAAACTGTTCTCTTCCTATCATTCTGGTACAAGCTGATCTTTGTCTCATTTGTCCAAAGGATGTCGTTTCAGAAAATTTAAGTAGAGCCATGCATTGATTTGCCTAGCCCGTTCTCACATGCATAAATATTTGTTAAAGTATTTACAAATATTTCAGTTCAAATGAATTTTGGCAGATGAATAAATCAATGAATAATCAACATTACAGACTTGAAGTTGAATGTATCTATTATTTGATAACATTATTTTCCTGCCACTACATTTTGTTTTGTTCACTTTTCTGTGTCATAAAACTGCTGGACATAATTGTGCTTCTTGATGGTGGAAGTTGCTATGTGCAATGCAGGGGTGTCAAACTGCATCCAGAAAGGACCTTGAACCGGTGACAGGGTCATTGGTGGCCCAGGCTCACTGATGCACGTGGGGAGCAAAGGCTGGCCCGTGTGGTCCAATCCAACAGATGAGCTACTGTAGCTCAAATTGCTGATGAAGTCAATGCTGATTGGGACAGAAAGGTGTTAGAATACTCAGTGCATCACAGTTTGTTCCGTAAGTGGCTGCATAGCCGCAGACCAGTCAGGGTGCCCATGCTGACCCGTCTCCACCACCGAAAGCACCAACAATGGGTACATGAGAATCAGAACTTGACCACAGAGCAATGGAAGAAGGTGGCATGGTCTGATGAATCTCGTTTTCTTTTACATCACATGGATGGCTGGGTGTGTGTGCGTAGCTTACCTGGGGAACACATGGCACCAGGATGCATTGTGGGAAGAAGGCAAGCCGGCAGAGGCAGTATGAAGCTGCTTTGAGACCTGTCCTGCTGGTAAACCTTGGGTTCTGCCATCCATATGGATGCTACTTTAACATGTACCACCTACCTAAGCATTGTTGCAGACCATGTACATCCTTTCATGGAAACGGTATTCCCTGATGGTATTCCCTGATTCCTCATTCAGCAGGATAATGCGCCCTGCCACAAAGCAAAAATGGTTCGGGAATGGTTTGAGGAGCACAACAGTGAGTTTAAGGTGTTGACTTGGCCTCCAATTTCCCCACATCTCAATCCAATTGAACATCTGTGGGATGTGCTGGACAAACAAGTCCAATCTACTTAGGTCCCACCTCGCAGCTTACAGGACCGCTAACATGTTGGTGCCAGATACCACAGCACACCTTCAGGAAAGAAGTGGAGTCCATGCCTCAACGGCTCAGGTCTCTTTTGGCAGCAAAAGGGGGACCAAAATAATAGTAGGCAGGTGGTCATAATGTTATGCCTGACCAGTATGTGCGGTGTGACTTGTGTGAGCTATACTTTAAGACCTGGCACTTTTTTTTCCTCATCAGGTTTAATTCTTCCAGCCAGTCTTTGAAAAGCATGATCTACCAGAGCAGTGTTTCACAACCTGTGTGCCGCGGCACACTAGTGTGCCGTGAGAAGTCATGAGGTGTGCCGCGGAAAGTCCGTTCACCCCCCCCCCCAATGATCGCTCGCCCTACACCCCCCC
>JAOVYU010010900.1:0-12219 GCA_025674565.1 Synodontis membranacea
ACACACTTTAATGGAAACGGTATTCCCTGATGGCTGGGGTCTCTTTCAGCAGGATAATGCTCCCTGCCACAAAGCAATGATGGTTGAGGAATGGTTTGAGGAGCACAACAACGAGTTTGAGGTGTTGACTTGGCCTCCAAAGTCCCCAGATCTCAATCCAATCGATGATCTGTAGGATGTGCTGGACAAACAATTCTTATCCATGGAGGCCCCACTCAGTAAGCATATCAAAGCCATAGACTTAACTAATAGCAAACATTTCATCTAGCTGAATGAATAAGATTACCCTTTTGCAGTATAGAGCATGGGGTGGTGTCTGTAAAATATTTCAACATTTCTATAGCTGTCATTTTTTCACATTAATTAATTTATCCAATAATTATTAAGCTGTGTAGAAAATGGTGCTTTTTGAATTTTTTTTAAAAAAGCGGTGCTTTTTTTTTTTTAACACCGCTTATTTATTTACTTATTTTAACAAGCATGTTTGAAAAGTGGTGAAATGTGACCAAATTTGGCTTTCCATAAGTCAGTAGGGGGGTGATGTGACACTTTTCTGTATCAGCAGAAAAGACATCTGGCTAAAGAAGCTTTTTTTTTTTTTTTTGTAAAAGGAATCATCACTCTGAATATGACAATTTGCCAAATGTAAATGTAAATAAGTGAAATGGTTGCTGCTCTGTGAAAAGTTCAGAGTCAGATAACAGTTAAGAATCTAAGACAACATTTAAACTGGAAGTAAAGAAATTTTAGCTGTGTGATGACAGATATTACAGTTCGATTGCGTGTGTGTGTGTGTGTGTGTGTGTGTGTGTGTGTGTGTGTGATTTCTTTATCTCCAAGTGTAATAGTGATTAAAGCCCCATGTATTCTTCAGCCCTAAGTATGCACTGTGCCTGCATGGTGCACATAATGCAGATTTCATCA
This sequence comes from Synodontis membranacea, assembly GCA_025674565.1. NCBI lineage: Eukaryota > Metazoa > Chordata > Actinopteri > Siluriformes > Mochokidae > Synodontis > Synodontis membranacea. The sequence continues at coordinate 925 of JAOVYU010010900.1, forward strand.
TTCACACAGATTGTGTGTCCACATGGACTGTGCATGTCGATTTCACAATGCGATATTGAGCAGTAGTATGACGCCTTGTATGTGAGAGTAGTTGGAGTGTAAAATACAGAAGAATGTTTTAAAACCTGTTAAGAATGTTTTTCTTCCTCTTGTCTTGTTTTTTCCCAACATCAGCATTAAACAATAAGGAAGCTCTTCTTCCCTCAAGTTACAAACTGCCTGCCTTTTTTGTTCTTGTTGCTAGCTTATTCTGTGGATCATTTCAGACCACCCCGGTGGGTAAAAAAGTCACAGTGTGTACGTGTTCAGACAGTGTGCATTCAGCAGAAAATTAATTATACTTTGGGGACACCCATGCACAACTTACTTCAGTATCTCCAGTGTACAGTGTGGATTCTCCAGTCCAGCAGAGAGCAGCTTCACTCCTGAATCCTGCAGTTTATTCTCACTCAGGTTCAGTTCTCTCAGTCTGGAGGAGTTTGAGCTGAGAACTGAGGACAGAACTCTACAGCTTTCCTCTGTCAGATTACAGTCATGCAGACTGGAAGAGAAAAATGACATTGAGAGAGATATTGTTTGAAACAGTTTCCTTCAGAGTAAACTTTTACACATGGCATAGTGATTCCCTGGTGTCTCTAGGTGATGAGTGATGTCCAAAGAGTTAAATGTAGTATTTTTATTTTTGATTGAGGCATAAAGCTTTTCCATTTTTATATAATCAATTTTAAGGCTTTTCCAATGTATGTTAATGATATTCTTTGATTTTAATGTAAAACTTTCTAAATGCAACACTCAAATATTCCATCTAGTAAATGTTACTAATGTAAGTTAGCTATTATCTACTGAAACTTGGTTTCACAAAAGGCTGAAAAGGCAATATTATAAAGACCCTCTTTATACTTTGTCTCTGGAAGTTTTTTTTTTTTTGGAGTTTTGTGAACGTCACTAAATACAAAACAGTCTTGGTGTAAATTCACTTAGCATTTTAGATGCAAATGGGATTTATCACCATACAGATGTACAGTGCATTGAAATAACGGTGGTAGATCTCATGGAAATATCTGCTTGGTGTGGTTTATGAAAACATTTACACACCTTTAATAAAATTCAGACTGATTGCCTTTATGGTTGTGACATTCACCAGTAGATATTATACTTGTCATATCACCTGTCATGAAGGCGGTGTGAGTGTGTGTGTGTGTGTGTGTGTGTGTGTGTGTATTTACAATGCATATGTATATATGATGGCGGCATGGGTGTAAACTTTGCAGCAGACGCTCGGAGACAGAAATGGTGCTTTTCTGTGTTTTTTTTTTTTGTTACTTTATCATCATCAGATACTCCTGCAGTAGAGTCAGTATCCAGAAACTAATGTAAAAGATGAGCAAAGCACTACACAACCTCAGACTGCTTTGAGAAGAAGGCCTATGGACCTTGGTGTCATCTGATGCTGGGAAATGGGGGTAGGGCCATCATAAGCAGTGAGCATAGAAGCAGAAGCGCTGAAAGTAAGTGGGGGCCCATGCTAGGCCAAGAGCTAAGCCTAGCTGTTCTACTACCTCATCACACTTTCTTTCCAACATGTGCTGCTTGAACAGTAAATTGGATTGTATCCGAGTCATGCAATCTACACTTTGTTTTCAGTGTCAGACACCATGACTGAATGAGCTTGTTTCATTCTGGGCCAACAGAGACACAGTGCTGCGTGGTAAGAGTCATGGTAGTGGACTGTGTGTACATTAATTTAAAATGGTGCACAAATGTGGTGCTTGTCTCAAGATTCTGCTTGTCGCAGCTTGTGACTGTCAGATGCAGACCTCTTTATTTACCATGGAAGCTCAAAAATAATCTGAGCATTGAGGCCTGCATACCCAGACTCAGTAACAGTTCCTTCCTTCCCATCAGACACCTGAACCATCAGGCACTGAACTGGTACCACACACAACATACACACATTCATTAATACACCAAAGCACATGTTGCAATGTGAACTCCCAGTGACTGGACTGGACACCACACACACGCACACACACAAACACAAACACACACACGCACACACACACACACACAAAATGAAAGTCATTCCTCTTCCAATGCAAGGCAAACTTCACAGTTAAACACTGTCCTGTATACAATATTGTTTTCTCCTGCATTTCTCATTCTGAGTCTACATTATATCTACACTAACATATTTACACAATTTATTATTTATTGCTACTTCATTGCACTACCAAACTGCACCTTATCAGTGTTAGGTCTACTGCACTGTTTATATGTATTATATTGTGGTTTTTCACACACCAGAACGCACTGGAGACAGACAAGTTAGCTTGGTTGTTACCCAATGCAAATGGCTGGGAGTAGTTTATTAGACCACAACCAACAGAACAGCATGGGAACACATACACACATCATAACCCTTGGAACCTGGCCAAAGCCGTTAACTAAACTCAAGAAAGCCAGGAGGGTGAACACCAGAACCCCGCCCCCTGGCATAGACACCTACACAAACGCAACGCAAGGGGTGACGGTCGCTAGCCATCACCCCGTCCACGTTACAATATGTATTATCCCCCCACCCATTCACACACACACACACACGCACACACACACTTTAGCTGTACTGTACTGTGCATGGTGAAAAATGACAATAAGAGCCTACTTGATTTGAACAGTTCAATGTTTGGGCAACACTGATGCTCCTTCACAGCACCATGCCCCAGGTTACTCCATCTGTTGTTTACAAACACCTCCACCTTTTTCTTACCACTCAGTCCAGCATCTCTGTCTGTCCTCACTGTCTGAAAGCTGTGGACGGAAGCATTTGAGTCTGGAGTATTCTTGTGTAGTCATATCACAATGAAATAAAGCACACTGCACTCTTGATACTCCCTCTGGGTCCAGATCAGTGCACTGAGCTCACACATCTTATTGCCAAGAGACCTAACATTTCCGCTTGATGATGGACTTGCAGCGCCTCCTCTTTGCCATTATTTTGAATCCAGCTTTGTATCCACATCTTCTGTACATGCAGCCTAAACATACAGACCTACATCTGTAAAGATAAACATCTAAATTTCCCCCATTCCCCCCAGTGCTAATGCTAAAGAGGTGCTCTCTGAGATGTACATTGCTATCAGTGAACTGCAGAATACACACCCTGTTGGACTGTTTATTTTCACCAGAGATTTCAACCATGTGGACTTTGCAATGAGAGTGGAGAATGGCTCGCATAGGATACTCAGACCACATCTCTGATATGCTAATCCCAGCATACAGGCCGCTCATCAGATGCTCCAAACCAGTTCTGAAGCAGGTGAGAACCTGGCTTGCGGGAGACATATCTGCTCTTCAGGACTGTTTTGAGCACACTGACTGGCATATGTTCAGGGAGGCTGCATCCGACACCAACAGCACCAACTTGAGGAGTACACATCATCAGTGATCAGCTACATCAGCAAGTGCATCGAAGATGTCACTATCTCCAAGACAATCACTGTACACTCAAACCACAAGCCATGGATGGCTGCAGAGGTTTGTCAGCTACTGAGGACCCGAGCACTAACACCCATAAGTGCTTTGACAGGCTAGTCATCAGGCACTTTAAGACCCTGCTGCCACCTACACTGGACCCTTTGCAGTTCGCCTCCTTCCCAAAAGCTCAACGGACAATGCCATCGCCACCATACTTCACCTGGCACTCATCCACCTGGACAATAAGGACACATATGTATGAATGTTCATAGACATAATTCAGCATTTAACACAATTATTCCTCAGCACTGGACTAAAAAGCTGTGCCTGTTGGGCCTGAACACTACCCTCTGCCACTGGATCCTGGACTTCCTGACTAAGAGGCCTCAGACAGTCCGGATTGGGAACAGCATCTCCAGCACCACCACAGTGAACACTGGGGCCCCTCAGAGCTGTGTGCTCAGTCCACTGCTGTTCACTCTGCTGACTCATAACTCGAACCACATCATTAAGTTTGCCAATGACATGACAGTGGTGGGTCTCATCAGGAAGAACGATGAGTCAGCATACAGGGAGGAGGTGCAATGGCTAATGGACTGGTGCAGAGTCAACAACCTGTCTCTGAACATGGACAAAACCAAAGAGATGGATGTTGACTTCAGGAAAGCATGGAACGACCATTCTCCACTGAATATCAACAAACCCTCTGTGGAGATCATCAAGAGCACCAAATTCCTTGGCTGAGGAAAGCCCATCTCCCACCACCCATCCTCACCACTTTTTACAAAGGGATGATCAAGAGTATCCTGGGCAGCTGTATCACTATCTGATATGGAAACTGCACTGTATCAGATCACAAGACCCTGCAATGGATAGTGAGAACAGCTGAGAAAATCAGCTCAGCATCGGCAATCAAAATCAGCTTATCTCTATCCCCATAACTGACATTCATCAAACTTTATCTAAATGCTACCTAAAGTGCAGAGAGTGAACATTAGACATTGACAACTAGCCAATATACACAATCTGCAGTTCTTCAGTGTCTAAGTAAATACTCTTTCAGTGTAAAATGAAGTGAAATGTTTGTTACAACACAGTTAAAAGCTCTCAGTGATATAACAGTTAAGAATCTAAAACTACCATATAACTGACAATTTCTGGAAGTGAATAACTTTAAGCCATGTGAGAGCAGATATTACAGTTGGGTTGCATTGTGTGCACAGTGTGTGTGTGTGTGTGTGTGTGAGGGAGGGAGAGAGAGAGAGAGAGAGAGAGAGAGAGAGAGAGAGAGAGAGAGAGAGAGATACTGTAATACTGATCAACTTACTTTAGTATCTCCAGTGTACAGTGTGGATTCTCCAGTCCAGCAGAGAGCAGCTTCACTCCTGAATCCTGCAGTTTATTCTCACTCATGTTCAGTTCTCTCAGTCTCGAGCTGAGAACTGAGGACAGAAATCCACAGCTTTCCTCTGTCAGATTACAGTCACTCAGACTGTAAAAGAAATGAGGATATTGAAACAGTAAGATACGGTTTGAAACAATTTCTTGTTATATTTTCTTGTCTCCTCAGTTCCCAAACTTATAACACCCTGGAAAAAAAGAATGGTTCAAATAAGTCATTAAAAGTTCAAAATTAATATGACGTTCAGGCCCATGATGAGTGCATGTAAACTTCTGACTACAATTTTACATCATCAATAAATGTTTCATTGCTGAAATGTTAGGGGAAGCTGGGCTTCGCATGTAGCCTTAAAGCAATCAGCCCTGATGACAGCACAGCAAACTCTGTTGTATTCAGTCAGCTTTACTTCACTTTATTCAAAGTTACAGAAATCACCATGGAGTTCATATTGGGTATTGTGGAGGATGCAGTATTCAGAAACCCACTGAGGGTCAGAGAGAGCTACACGATTCTGCCTGCATAGAGCCATATTGACTCTAATCACGGACAATATAAAAGGACTCATTCGTGCACGCCTCGGCGCTAAGCTTTAAACTAACACTACATAGTTTTTGCCGAGCCTTTGTTTCTCGCTTTCAGTTTCATATTCATGTTGTTTCCGGTTTGACCCTGTTCACATTTCTTGATTACTGATTTTTGGATAATCCTCTGATATTCTGTTTGTATACATGTTTTGACCCTTGTGTGCCTGACCTCGTCTCCGGTTTACATTTGTGGATTTATCTGCATGATTGGATTGTGTTTCCTGCATGACGATTTGGATTTATCTGCTGATATACATATTAAACTCTCTTGCTTTGTCTGGCTCCCTGCAAATGCATCCTGAATGCTCTCCTGCCTACACGTCATGACATTGTACAGAAACAGACAGAATTGTTTTAATTTGAGCCTGATATTAAACAGTAATATCAAGTCTCTATTAATCATTACCGCATCATCTGATACATTCCACATTGTCTTGTGTTTGTGTTTAATGTCTTGTGTTGTAGTTAATAAATGTTTGTCTAATCATGATCTGAGATTTCATCTTGTCAATTATTGTTCACTTTTATGTCACTTATTGGTTTGGTCCTCTACCTTAGCTCTTAAATTTGATAAAATTCCCCTAAACTAAATCAACATTCTTTTTAAGTGCTTTAAAAGGAGTTTCATTATGGTTTATTGGGGTATGATTTTGCTCACGTCCGCAGGAATTGCTGTCTGTTCACTGCACATGTCCCCTGGTTGGCTGCTGTACCTGTTGCTAAACATCTGCTCTCTCACTGGCAAGGGTCATCTCATCCAGGATCTCCTCTCAGACCGTAAGTTAGACTTTCTGTGTTTGACTGAAACGTGGCAACAGCCTAATGATTTTATTTCTCTCAATGACTCCACTCCACAGGAGTTTGTTTATGTTTGTAAAGCACGTGAATCGGGGAGGGGCGGAAAGTGGGGGCAGGGTTAGGGTCATCCCTGTCTCTGCCCCACTCTTCCACTCATTTGAATACACCGCATCTAAGCTCCCTGGATCTACTCCTACCATCATATGTACTATCTATCAACCACCCACGCTAAATAAGGATTTTTTTTACTGACTTCACTGCTCTTCTTGCTCATTTTTAAGTACTTTCTCCAAATATAATAATCCTTGGTGATTTCAATATTCATATGAATAATGACAATAATCCCCTCTCCAGAGATTTTGCTTACTGTCTGGACAGTTTTGGACTTCAGCAACATATTGTATTCCCCACGCATTGCAAAGGTCATACCCTGGACCTGGTTTGTTGTTCTGGGGTTGCCCCCTTCAACTGCAAAGCTGATTTTTTCCTCTTTCTGATCATTTGTTCATATCTTTTAATATAAACCTGACACTTTCCAAAATTTGTATTCCTCGTGATACTATGTTTAGGAAAATCAGTGATATTGATTCTGATCTGATCTGTTTTCATCTGCGATTAATGGTCTCCCAGGCACCCATAGTCTTTCTACCCCGGTTGAACTGGTTTCCTATTATAATACCAACTTTCATAATCTTCTTGATACATTTGCTCCACTTAAACAACGATCTTGCTCGCTCAGCACCATGGTTCACCCCCAACTTGCGCCATCTCAAAGCTCAAGGACATCAACTTGAACGCCTTGCTAAGAAAACCGGACTTACCATTCATAAGGAAATGTACTATAATCATATTCTGTTTTATAGGGACTGCATTACCTCAGCCAAATCCTCATACTATTCTGGTATAATCTGTTCTAATAAATCTAATTCCAAGTCTCTCTTCTCTCTGTTCAATAATATTACAAGGCCCCCAGACTCATTTCCTTCCTTTATGTACTCTACTGATTTTTGTAATTCCCTCATGTCCTTCTTTACATCTAAAGTTGCTGATATCCACCAGCAACTCAACTCTGAAGGGGCTGTGCTCCCTGAATCTGATTCCATGTTCTCTTTTTTGCCCTCCTCTCAGTCACTCTAATTTCACTCTGCCCTCAATAACTGAGGTGTCTATAATCATCCAAAAATCTAAATCCTCCACCTGCTTATCGACCCTCTTCTACCTCACTAGTTAAAGCCTATCTCCCCTTATTGCCCCCTCTTATTACCACTATTATTCATTCTTCTCTTAATACTGGGATTGTCCCCTCATCATTTAAAATTGCTGCTGTTATTCCTATTCTTATTAAATCTGGCACTGATCCTTCCAATTTTAATAACCTTTGCCCTATATCAAATCTCCCTTTTATTTCCAAAATTCTTGAGAAAGTTCTTGCATCCCAGCTCCACACTCATCTCACTAATCATAATCTTTATGAACAATTCCAGTCTGGTTTTCGTCACCACCATAGTACTGAAACAGCTTTAATCAAAATCACCAATGACCTCCTGATGGCAGCCGATTCTGGTCTATTCTCTATTCTTATTCTTCTGGATTTGAGTGCAGCCTTTGACACTATTTCTCACAACACTTTGAACAGATTAGCATCAATCGGTATCAGTCAAATTCCCCTCGCTTGGTTTACCTCATATCTGTCAGGTCGCACTCAGTTCACCCAATTCAAATCCTATTCCTCACATTTATTTCCCGTCTTAGCTGGTGTGCCCCAGGGTTCAGTATTGGGACCCCTACTATTCATTATTTACATGCTACCTCTCGGCTATATATTCCGCAAATACAATATAAACTTTCATAGTTATGCAGATGACACCCAGCTCTACATTTCTTCTAAACCCAGCTCCTCTTTTCCACCCGCTTGCCTTTCAAACTGTCTTATGGAGATTAAATCATGGTTCTCCTCCAACTTTCTCAAACTTAATAGCAATAAAACTGAAGTTCAACTTGTCGGTACATTTTCCACACTAACCAAGTCCCCCAGTTTCTCTGTCAACATTGATAACTCCTCTATCCACCCTTCCAATCAAGTTAGTAGTCTGGGTATTGTCCTTGACATTACTCTTTCATTCCACTCGCATATTAACTATATCACCCATTCTGCATTAATTTTAATGCAGAACATTAACAACATTAATCGACTCCGTCCTGTCCTCACTCCCCATGCTGCTGCCATTCTCATTCATTGCCTCGTCACCTCCAGAACCCATTATTGCAATTCCCTTTTTTTTGGTCTTCCCAAAAAGTCCCTTCATAAACTTCAACTCCTTCAGAACTCTGCAGCTCGAGTCATAACTCGCACCCCTTCCAGGGAACACATCACCCCAGTCCTTCAGCAGCTTCACTGGCTGCCCATAGATGCCAGAATAATATACAAAATTCTGCTTCTTACATTCAAGTGCATCCATAACCAGGCCCATTCCTACCTCTGTGATCTGATTCACATTGCCACTCTGCCCCGCTCTCTCAGATCTTCATCCGCCCCTCATCTTATTGTTCCCTCTGCTCGCCTTGTCACTAGGGGAAACCGAGCTTTTAGTCGCTCTGCTCCCCGGCTCTGGAACTCACTCCCATCCACTATTAGGAATTTAGACTCACTTCCCCTATTCAAGAGTGAACTCAAAACCCATCTCTTCACACAGGCTTACTCACTTTAGTACACTCTCAGTCATGGCTTAATTGTATTCATGTGATTTAATCATTTTATTTATTTATGTTTTATTGTGTATGCTCTGTATGGTGACCTTGGGTATTAGAAAGGCACCTATAAATAAAATGTATTATTATTATATTATTATTATAAAGTGACCTCACAGCAATTAACCCAGTCGTTCTAAGTTCGAGATCCTAATCTATGAAAATGTCACAATGTTATAAAAAAGGCTCTCTTCAGAGCCATCAGACAAGAGACATTGGCCCAACCACACGAGTCTGCCAGTTAAATGTAGAAGGTATTAGTTTATCAAAATGTGACTTACTACACAAAATTGTAACAATACAAAATTGACATATTAATTCTCCAAGAAACTCATGCAAAGGATGAACAAGACCTGCTAAAACGAGGCAATATACCAGGTTATTCAATTATACATTCTATCAACCATGCTCAATATGGCATTGCTACATACGTGAAAAGCAGTCTCTCAGATGTAATTGTCATCGCTTGCAAACCCAGACCGGATATATTTGCTTCAGCTATCAAGATCAATGACCTTATGGTTGTCAATGTCTACAAGCCTCCGGGCTGCACATGGGTAATGAACATCCCTACCTTCTGCCGACCATGCATCTACGCAGGAGACTTTAACAGCCACCATGTCTCTTGGTGCTATGCCAATAATGATGAAAACGGTGAGCAATTAGTCCAATGGGCTGAGACCAGAAATCTTCATCTCATATTCAATGGTAAGGACAGAGGATTGTTTAGCTCAGCTCGATGGAAAAAAGATGGGGGAAGAGCTTCTGAAGTCACTTAATGAAAACTGCCGGAACAAATGGGTAAATACCATAGAAGCCATGGACTTTTGAACCTCCAGTAGGAAAGCATGGAGAGTCCTTAACAAACTTACAGGCAAAACTGGTACCTGTTTTAGTGGAAGCTCAGAGACTTTAACGAACGTGATCGCTAATAGAATTGTGGAAATATCTTGCATTAAAGACCCAAAAGATGAAACTAAGACCATAAAAAGGAACTTGAAAGATGTCAAACCACTCTACCAATGGACCCCCAACTGTCAAGAGTATTTGCCCCCAATGAAACAGACCGGGTGATCCAACAGCTTGGATTGGGAAAAGCAGCAGGTTTTGGTGGTGTCTATAATGAGTTCATCAAATATCTAGGGCCCAGGTGCAAATGATGGATTGCACGCTTCTTTTCTGACATTCTTTGCCACAACAAACTCCCAAAAAATGTTAATAGATTAAAAATCATAGCGATCCTCAAACCGCAGAAGCCTGCAGATGATCCAGAAAGCTATAGACCAATAGCCCTGTTAAGGTGCCTCTATAAGTTGTTGGAGAAACTGCTGTGCAACCGCATTACCCCGCTTATATATAGTGTTGTTCCTGTCGAACAGGCAGGTTTCCGCAATGGTTGGAGTTGTGCCGACCAAGTCCTATCCACATTGAGGAGGGCTTTCGGAAACAACAGAAATCAGTTGCGGTGTTGATAAATTTATCAGTGAAATATGACACAGTTTGGAGACAGGGCCTTATCTATAAACTCATGAAGGCAGTCCCTTGAGGAAAAACCGTAGGCCTCACTAACAACATGCTCAGCAACAGGGAGTTTACCGTGTACCTGGGGGACAGACAAAGAAATTCAAGAAAACTGAATAATGGCTTGCCACTGGGGTCAGTTCTAGCAAACCTACTATTCAACTTGTATACCCATGATATACCAAAATCCCAATCTTGCAAGTTCATGTATGCAGATGATATTGCCTTGAACATCGGAAATTTGAGGATGCAGAATTTGCTCTGAACAGAGACTTGAAAGTCCTTCATTCTTACTTGCAGACATGGCAATTGGTACCCAATGCGAGTAAAACTGAGACTGCAACGTTCCATTTAAACAACAAAGAGGCAAATTACGCTCCACAAATAACCTTTGGAGGTACTCCCCTGTCGTACAACCCTAAGCCAAAAATACCTAGGGGTTACCCTGGACAGAATATTCTGCTCACCTCACTAACCTTGGTAAGAAGCTCCAGATGCGCAATAATATCCTGCACAAACTTACGGGCACGACACGGGGAGCTAGCGCCGACGTATTGTGCACGACGGCTCTCAGCCTGGTGTACTCAATGGCGGAGTACTGTGCTCCAGTCTGGTTGAACAGTGTGCACATGCAGCGAGTGGATGTTCAGCTTAATCAAGCTATGAGATTGGCATCTGGTAACATCAAGTTAACGCCTCTGCAATGGCTACCTGTACTCAGTCACATCCCACCTCCTCATTTAAGAAGGAAACAAGCCCTGGTGCGGG
>JAOVYU010011025.1:0-12213 GCA_025674565.1 Synodontis membranacea
ATATATTCTTTTCCTCAGAGTGTAGTATCTAATAGCACAAAGTTAATATATTGTGTTAATATCAATGGGGCATTCCAACTAGATCTACTTTAATCTACTCACTCTACTTTAACAATTATCTGTTTATTCATCATTCTTACAATTGACATTCTACAATTAACATCTAATGTCCATAACTGCTGCATCAACAATGTTTAGGTAGGTGGTATGTGTCAGACTTGCCGTTTTTCTTGCTTCCAACACATTAACTTTGTATTTGATTGACTGTTCCCTTGCTGCCTAATATATCATATGCCTTGACAGGTATCATTGTAAAGAGATAAGCAATGATCACCACATTATCTAAATATAAAAACATTTTCTTATAGTTGCTAAGTCAGAGTACAGTGCAAAACATGTAGCTCTTTAGCTAGAAATAGGGTATAAATAAAGTTCTAAAGTTTGAGTCTGTAAACAAGTACAAGTAGGTACATTTAGATTTTTACTCCTACACTTATAGATTTGCATTTATCACCTGGCACTTAGACAATATACAGTACTCTCTAAAAGTAATTGAACAGCAGAACAACTGTTGTTTTGGCACAGTAGTCCAGCAATTGAAGATGAAATTGTACAGTACAAGATTTATTTTTTTTTTTAACATATATATATATATATATATATATAAGTCTCTTGATTTAAAGGAAGTATGTAACCATTTCTTGATCTAATGAGTAAAACAAATGTTTGGGAAAGTATTTGCAACTGTAACCTGTTGTGCCTCAAAAGAAGGACCAACTTAATGTCAGTCCCAGTAAAAATAGTTCATTATAAGTATGAAGATTCAGAATAAATCATTTAAAAATGAGTCATTGAAATTAAAAGTATAAAGGGGTTTTGCTTTTCTTGGCACACATTAAATAAGAAGCTATCTCTTTTTTTTTCAATGTGTGAAAATTATTGCTTTTTTTTAATGAAATATTGACTCATTTTTAATTACTTCTGTGTTTCACTGCGCAAAATCTAAAAATCAAATATTGCTGAATCCGAATATTAAAAAGAATTGCTCACAGTACAGTTTAGTTTGTAGAGTCGACCTGGAAGCACAAGAAAGCTATTCTTCATGGTACCAGAGATTCTGTTTTCATAAAAGCTTTGATCAAAATGTGATCAAATGTGCAAAAAGGGGTAATACAGTTGCAGCTATAATTTTAGCCATAATATGAACATGCAAAGCAAAAATGTGAGTAGTATTGCAAAGCTAAAATAGATTTAAACATCTTGTCACATTTTTAAATGAAAATCAAATGAACGCAACACTTATTTATTTATTTATTTATTTATTTATTTTTAAAACAACTGTTTGATACTTTGTTAAGGTTCAAGAGTACACTGGTGAGATCTGCAGTAGTAAACAGTATGATAAATCAGAATAGACCAGAAGGACCAAAGAATATTTTCAGTCATGAAACAACCTGCAGGATGTAGGCACTGATATGTCAAAGATTACTTGAATAGAAAAGAATACACCAACATGACCTCAGAGGGTTTCACACAAGGTGTAAGACACAGATAAGCCTTAAGAACAGAAAGGCCAGGTTTGGTTTTGCTGCAAAGTACATAAAGAGCCTGTAGAGTTCTATGACAAAGTTTTATGGAGAGATAAGGCCAGCCTGTATCACTGTGATGGAATGAGAAATATGTAGGGAAAATAGAACATAATCATGCTCATAATCCAAAGCGTATCACCTCGTCTGTGAAACAGGGTGGCACGGGTATGTATGGCTGAGAGTGGTAGCGGCTCACTTGTTTTTACTGTCTTTTTGCTTCATCTGTCTTAAGTGCTCAGATCCAATCAAACATCTCAAACTGCAATAAGATAATGACCTCAAATGTAAAGAGAGTGAAGACCATTTTTAGAGGCAAAAAGTAGAATGTTCTTGACTGTTGGTCACCTTACATGAACTTTATGGAGGTTTGGCGTGTGGCGATTCATTAAAGAAAAATGTGATTGGCAAAAAGTAGAATGTTCTTGACTGTTAGTCACCTTACATGAACTTTATGGAGGTTTTATTTGCTGAAGCCTGAAAAGGAATGTAAGGAAAGTGAAGATGACTGTGTAACAGGACTGGCAGATCTCTGCATTAGGAGATGCCTGTGCAGACTTTCAAGAAGTGGTTGCTAAATATGTGCAAGCAAGTACAAAAGTTGTACAAAAATGTGCCTAATTACTTATAGTCCTTAAAAATAGAAATTGTACTTGTTTAAAGTGCTGTGATTTGGCTTTAATTGCTGTAATGTAGATTGCAAACTGTTATTTGCAAGTTACTGTAAATCAGTATGGTTTAGGTAAGGAGAAAAAAGTGAACTACTGTAGGGTATTGTAGCCTAACAAATGGGAATTGTTCACAAATCTTCCAGTTACTGTCTGCAAGAAAACAGACTGCACCTTACTGAAAATTGCAATACTTTAACTAGCATGATCACTATTTACCCTTGATGTACTAAATTATCACAATGTGATAATGTGGTAAATTATCATGATTCATTAGAGAATAATGCACTCATTGAAGTACGTAGCTTATCACTAGATAGTCCATCCATCCATTTTCTATACTGCTTACCCATTGTGGGTCACGGGGAAGCTGGAGCCAATCAGAGATAACCCACACATGCACAGAAAGCTGCCCAGGTCAACCTTCTTGCTGTGAGGCAACAGTGATAACAGCTGCACCACCATGCTGCTCATCACTAGATAGCACTGTAAGTAATTGTTATTGCTCGTTACCTTATAATGTGCTTTTGCTGCATCAACATTTAAAAAAGGCTTCTTCAAAAGTTGCAAATTAGACCTTAGCTATTATGCGTCAAAGGAAGTCATACATGTCTATGAAAGGTACATGATATTCAAGGCATAAATAAAATGAATATATATGAAATGACACCTTGTGCTGGGCCTATGTATATAAAGAAATGTTTGGCGTGTGGCGATTCATTAAAAAAAATGTGATTTGTTGAGGTCCAATAAGTACAGAGCCCTGCTCATTACACAAGAAGGAAAAAATATATATATTAACATGGGCCATGGAGGACCCCACCTACTTTTTGTGTCATGAGTGGGGCTCCGTATGTAAGAGCTGCAGGTGAGGCTGGAAAGCTGTTTGCCCAGTATTTTGGATGCACTGTGCACCAGTGATCCACAGTAAATCCAGATGAGGTCAAACTACCTGTGGCTGTCTTTCTAAGCTTTTCACCTCGAAACGCAAATGCAGAGCAGGCATTTTGGTTTAGGATTGTCAAGATGTATCAGAAGGAAAGTTCTATTTATCTTAGCTATGGTACTAATCTGTTACTAATCTTACTTCATATTTCTATTTTATTCTAATTGAGCTAATTATTTTCCATGCTTTTGGGCATGACATGATGTAAAACATTTTTTCTCTCCAGTTAAACAATTTCATATGTGGTTACAAGAAATGGTGATATAATTTCAAACAAATGACACACATTTAGTAAGTGTTTTACCTTTATTGTACATGTATAATAATGTTAAACGTAAGGCCTGCCGCCGTCTTAAAATGCAATTTATAGTTTCGCCACATAGCAGCACGTAGCTGAAGCAGCACTGAAGTCAAGAGCAGAATGCACGTAGATGGTATGTACACACCGTAAGAAACACCCTGAATGGGGCCTTACTCCACAAAAAGCATGCATCTGCCTACAGGGCTTGTAAAGCACAGACTTAAGGCGAGAGGAGAATATGCGTAGAGTGAAATCTGTGCAGTTGCATCTTTTTGGAGAATCGTACCCTTAAAGGATATTTTATTCACTGAAATATGGAACTTGTTATAGCTAACTAGCGAGTAATTGTTAATTGCTAGTCATCACTAGCTGTCCTTAACATCCTTCTTCTAGAATGTCAACATCTTTTCTATGATAAATACTACTTATCATAGAAAAAATGGGTATGCAATAATTGTAAATCAGTGAGTAAATTATAGCTATTTAGCTGTTTACTTATCCTTAAAATGATTTCTTACATATACCAAGTTATATAGTATCATTATTTAGAGGATTTTCTACTTACTGTAGGATGTAGCTTGTTACTGCTTGTTAGTAAGCAATGCTTGCTAGAAAGCATTCTCTCTAATGTAATCTGTTATGTAGAAGCTACCTGTTTGCTTATCACTAATGATAATTGGTTACTTGCTTAATTGAATGCTATTACCTTTTTTGAATGACGTATTCACTAAAGTATTATAGCATTTTTACACTAATCAGCGGAAGCAGACACCATAATTTGCTGGAAATCCCACTGCAACTGGCTGGGAGCCTTTTATGGAACACAGTCCAATAACACACATGGGAACATCAACCACACACATAAAACAAAACTCGGCCAGAGCCACCAAACCCAACACACATCACATAAATGGTGAGTAACTCTTTACACCCCCTCCCCACTGAATGCTGGGTAAACCCCTCCCCTTCCCGACTTCGTCACACTGCCCCCCCAAGAAGTAATTTGCACAACTTTAGCACTACTTTAGCACAACTCACAGTCTCTAAGTCTCGGAGGGAGCTGACGCCGGCATCGGAAGCGCATACGTGTCCAGCGGGGTGAAACAGGCTCCGGCATAATGTCTCGTGGTTCACCTCGCTCCCATGAGCGGTACAATAACCCATCGTGAAAAGTTAGACGTGTCCACTGCACGTCTCCCAGCGGCGCTGTAACTCGGTTGCATGTGCGCACGGGCACTGAAACAATGCATCCCTGCTCCCATGAAGTTGCCCCGCGCTGTGCTGGACTGACTCCGTGTGTGCACGATCACGCTCGCTATCCGCGAAAATGTCTATAATGGCATTAAGCACTGCACCAAGTTTCTGCCTCTGTCCACTGTACAGCCCCACATTGCTATGTTCAAGCAGTTCGTTTACGGCGCGCGATCTGTCCATCACCGAATGCTGTTGCTTTTCCTCAACAGGGGAAAACATGTCTCTCACTCGTGCGGAAACTGAAGTCCGCCGTGGTTTTTGCTGCGGTCCGCTCAGTTCTACCACACCAAATTCTGCACGCAGCTTCTCGGTTGTTAAATTCACAACGGCCGGCCAACGCTTAAGTAAATCCAGCCAGATAATGCAACTCTCTTGAATGTCCCCAATGTAAAACTCATGTAAATATGTGCGTTTTCCAATACTTGTATCATCCGCTTAGCTCGCATCACTGCCAGCTCACCGGTGACGGTGGTGATCCCCAAGGTCTCGCGCTGCTTCCCGGCAAGGTGCGCCGCGTCAGTCCCACTCAATAATCCACAACGAACAAGCGAAATGGTTGAGCTGGTGTCCACAAGCACACGACAATGCACCGAATCAAGTACTCAGTCCACGTATAATCCATTCTGATCACCCAAATGGCCCAAAACGCAAATTAATCCGCTACTCAGAAAAGAGTTAGTAGCGGCGGGAGGTGTTTTCCCCGAAATACCTCCCTGCCCTCGCTTAAAGTGCTGCTTGTTTGCGAAGTCCTTAGGCGTTGCAGCAGGGCAGAAGCGAGCGATGTGTCCGTGCCCTCCACAGTGGAAACAGGCACCTCGTTCAGCTGTCGCATGCCGCCGCAGGTAGCCCTGCATGCGGTCATGCCTTTCGTCGTCCTCCGCAATGTCTCAATCACGCCTGCCGAAAGTTCTTTCGCCGTACTCATCAAAGATCACTTGACCTTGACCATGTAACTCAGCCAGGATCGGTTCAGCTCATTCCGCCGCTCGTAACGCTGCCGTCAAGGAAACTGGAGCAGCGAGGCACGCATGCTCTGGCAAATGCTGCTGTTGTAATCCCCGGAGGATAGCTCATAGCGCTAGCTCCTTCTGCATGTCGGCAACAAACTCAGGATACCCTCACAGAGAAAGGCACCTCAAATCAGGTGAGAAAGTGCCCAAACTCTCGCCGGCGCGTCGTCGCTGTCAGGTGAGTTTGTCACAGGTTCTATTTCTCAGCTCTTCTTCTCTGAAGTGACGCTGTAATGCCCAGTCTCGCTGTTCGTGGGGCAGGAGATCCTCCAGGACTTGGAGAGAGAGTACGATGCAAACGGCTGTCTCCCTTGGTGACCAGCCTTGGATGTAAGCGGCGAGCTGTACCTGAGCGAGAAATGCATCCGGCGGGACATCTCCCCGGTAAGCTGGAAGCTTCAGCGGATTTACTCTGGCTGGACGTCCATGGCCAGCGCTGTGTCCGCCGTGGCCTGGGGTGGTTGATCCTCTTCCCTCAGGTCTAGCGTCGCGGCCGCCAGCACGTCCTCTTCTCTCCATTGCTCTGCGACCCACATGGTGCTGGCTCCATCCGGCAGGCGAGTGCTCTTTCTTCCATCCCACTTCTGACACCAGTGTAGAAGTTTTTTTATGCTAATCAGCGGAAGCAGACACCATAATTTGCTGGAAATCCCACTGCAACTGGCTGGGAGCCTTTTATTGAACACAGTCCAATAACACACATGGGAACATCAACCACATATCAACCACACATATAAACCCTAAACTTTTTTTTAGGTCAATACTTTGAGGCACGGCACCTGTTGAGGAATCGCTGACATGCAGCATATCAGAGCTATAGCCTGAAGAAGAAGAAGAAGAAGAGGAAATTCCAGCTAAGAGAAAGCGAAAGCCAATGTTAGTAGTAAATATATACAGTGCCTTGAAAAAGTATTCATACTCCTTGAAGTTTTACTCATTTTGACACCTTACAACCACAAACGTAAATGTTTTATATTGAGATTTTCTGTGATATACAGTACCAACACAAAGTAGCACATAATTGTGAAGTGGTATGAAAATGATACATGGTTTTCAAAATTTTAAGCAAATAATAATCTGAAAAGTGTGCCGTGCATTTGTATCCAGCCCCCCTGCGTCAATACTTTGTAGAGCCACCTTTCGCTGCAATTATAGCTGCAAGTCTTTTGGGGTATGTCTCTACCAGCTGTCTCTTTTTCCCTTTGTTTGTTATCACAACCTTGGGACCCCTCATTCTTAGCTATTTCTTTTAGTTTATTAAATTCAACTTGAAACTCTCTTAGGTTTCTTTGTACCATGATAGTTCCATTCTTGTAAATGTTCACTGTTGTCATTACGCTATCAGGGTAATTTGAGTCTCTGATTTTTATTTTCCTACCCATTGCAGATTCTCTCTCTTTTTTTTTTTTTTTTTTTTACAGAGGGGTAATACTTGATCAGAGCTTTGTGCCAGGCACTTGGGTTTTCTTAGTAGAAGATGAGGTTGCTTATCACCTTTTTTGTACAGATCTCCAAACAGTGTCTCTGGGCTTTCTTTCTGGAGTTTCTGTTTAAACTGTTTTCTCTGGGTTTCATTAATAATCTCTGGGGGGTCCTGGACTGGACGGAAGTCAGTGTGGAGTGAGGTGACATTATCTGCAGGGTAGTAGGGGAGGGGCAACTCCTCTTCTGATTGCATCATCTTATTAGCTCGTTTAAATGTATACAACTTTAAACGTATACAATTAAAAATATATACAAATGAAATTTAGCAGTTTAGGTTAGATTTAGCAAATTAGCAATTAGCTTAGCTTTATCATAGCTTTTTCTTTCTTTCTTTCTTTCTCTTTCTCTCTTTTTTTTTTTAAAGTAAAAGCTCAGATTCAGGATTTTTTTTATTTTTTATTTTTGTATGTGTTGATGTAATCACTTCTGATGAGTGCTGGGAAAGATTACTTTTATCTGTATTCCACTTTATCTCCTTGCCTTTTGCTGATCCTTTTCTCTTCTGTTTCTTTCTCCAAATCTTTTGTTGATTTTCTCCTGTTTTCTTAATTTTTTGCTGTTTTGTATGATTTTTTTCTCTTTAAGTAACATCATACTGCTGATGTGTACAAGTATTTCAACTTTCTCTCTTCTTAGAAATGCAAACAACACAAAAAACACAAAAACTCTTAAGAGCTCATCCTCTCACGTCGCTCGTGCATGATTGCGAGCTGCACGAGTGAGTTTTTGACGTTTCTGACTGTGTTATTTTTGAAAAGGTTAAGCTTATATGGTTTTAAGTGTCTGTGGGTTTATTAGAGCTTAGCAGACGTCTTGCTGGCATTGTGCTGGCTGGTATGGTCTCGATGGCTTTGAGACGCTGACGCGTAGACATGGTGTTAAAATAGTGATCTCCATGGCCAGCTGCTCGGCGGAAGAATGTGCTTTGGCTGTTGCTGAAACTGAACCTGCCAGCATTAGGTCGGCATCCCGGATTAATAATGGGATAGTTATCTTTCTGGACAGTGTTGTTGAAAACGGTGTTAGTGTGTTAGTGTGCGTGCTGCCTTTAACACAACCAGCAACGAAGATCACTGTTGCAAATGTTCCCCCTAAAGAACTGTCATGCTGTGGAAAAAAAGTGGAGATTGAGGCAGGCAGGTTATTGCAGGTCACAGTTGAGAATGAAAGTGTTTCTATGACTTTTTTGAATGTGTACGTGCCTGTGAGTGGTGCAGAAAAAATCTATTTTTTTAGGAAACTAAGTGCAGTGTTACAACAATATGATGCTGATTCTTATGTGTTCATTGGGGGAGATTTCAACTGTACTACAAATGCAACACTAGACCGGAACCACCTAGAACCTCACACTGCCTCGCAAAAAGCTTTGAGGCAAATGACTGACCTAAATGATCTTTGTGATGTCTGGAGAAGAATACACAACGACACATGACAGTGTACATGGGCGCATTGTAGGGCAGATGCAATCTCCCTCGCAAGACTTGATAGGATTTACTATTTATCCCACCACTTTAATATTTGTAAGTACTGTAGGATCATGCAACCCGGGGTTGGATCATACCAGTAGGTTTCTCAGATCACAGTTTGGTCATATGTGGGTGTTTGATAAAATCTGTAAAGAGTAAAAGTAGTTTTTTGGTATTTCAACACTACTCTGATTGCTGACACTCATTTTAGAGAAAGTTTTAAATATTTTTGGGCACAATTAAGGGAAACTATGAACGAGTATGGTTCGATACAGCAATTGTGGGACTGTGGCAAGATACAAATTAGTTTATTTTGTCAGCAATACACTTTTGATGCTACACGAGATACACGAATGAAATTTCTGTGTTACACGACCAGGCAGCTGTAACGGGTAGACAGAAGCAGGTCTCGCAAATAGATGAGTTTTTCTTCGGAAAAAAAAAAAAAGCAAAATGATTCAGTGTTTACATACAGACAATATGGTGGAATTAACTGACACCACAGATATACGAGGACACAGGGTTGATTTCTACACTAAACTGTATCAGAGCGAGGTGTGCAACAACATTAGTCACAATTTTTATGACAACTTACCAAAAACTCTTGTAGTAATTGGAAAGGATTTACTTGCTGTGATGAATGCTAGCTTTGAGATGGGAGTCTTACCGCTGAGTTGCAGGAGAGCTGTGATCACTCTCTTGCCCAAAAAGGGTGATTTGCAAGACTTCGAGCACTGGAGGCCAGTTTCCCTACACTGCTCGGACTATAAGATCTTAGCTAAGGCTTTAGCACGTCGGCTTAAAAAAGTCATAGAGCAGGTAGTTCATGTTGACCAAACTTATTGTGTTCCTGTAAGATCAATTTTGGACAACATACCTCTAGTAAGGGATCTTTTAGAGTTGGCTAAGAAAGAGGATTTTGCGCTTAGACTCTCTTCCATTGATCAAAAAAAGGCGTTTGATCGAGTAGAGCATTCATATCTGTGGCACACCCTTGATGAATTTGGTTTTGAGCCTTCTTTCATATCAATGATTAAAACTTTGTATCAGGACACCGAGAATGTTCTGAAGATTAATGGAGAACTGAGTGCCCCCTTTAAGGTAAAGCGAGGCGTTAGATAGGGATGGCCTCTTTCTGGCATGCTGTATACCTTGGCAATAGAGCATCTGCTTCATAAGATTCGTTGAGAGCTGCCTGGTCTGGTGCATGCTGCATTGTGAGAGCACATTCCACCTGTTATGCTGATGATTTGATTGTGTTTATTTCAAATGACCATGATGTAAAAACACTGTCACACACACCGCTCACGTGATCATGACCAGGATCCGGAACTAATCACGACACGGGAATATAAACAATGGATCTGCCATCTCACGCCCCTCAATCATTGTGCTTATGACAAGCTCCCGACTGCTTCATCTCAACTCTGTCCATAAGTACTCATCATTTGGTCTCATATTATTCCAGCGGCGTGTGTTGTTGAATACGGATTCCTGGTGGGAATCTCAGCTCTTTGTACATGAACGTTCATAGAATAAATCTCGTGGTATTCTGCTCTCTCACGCTGCTCTACGTTTGGGTTTACCAACCACACCACATTGGGCTAACAGCCAGTAGGTTTTTCATCTCCATTCATTACAAACACTTGAAAAGACTGTCAGAGACTTTGGTTATATCTCTTCTGAAAAGGTAAAATGGAGTAAGAGCGACGCACATCTGGTAGGACAGTGGGATCGTACACGTCCCAAATTGCCAGGAGGATTAGCATGGAATACGGAAGGACTGAAATACTTAGGTGTATTCCTAGGTACTGAGGACTACAGCAAACAAAACTGGGATAGTATACAGGACAAGGTGATGGGGAGACTGAATAAATAGAAATGGATTCTTCCCAGGATGTCATACCGAGGCAGAGTCTTGATCATCAACAACCTGGTGGCCTCAATGCTGTTTCACAGGCTGCTGTGTGTAGATCCTCCTTCAGGTTTTTCATGAAAATTTCTTCTAGGACAAGCTGCTCATTCACCTGGCCAGTAGCGCCGCAATCTGCAACCTATGGTCCGGCTGATTTGGTCTGGAGACCAGGGGCTAAGACTGTTCTTCAGTGAACTGGAGAACTAGGACTGGATCTTACACTATTTGCAGTCAACCATCATGGCGTGAACCTCTCCAACCTCTTTTAAGGTGTGGAGCTTCTTTAAGCATCGGTGCACAGAGCCCATAGTGTCCTTATACTGGCTCCTTGACGACCCGCTGGTCCATGGAGCTCATCTTGACTGTGCTCTGTTTTCTGGTTTCTTGTCCCTTTTGATTGCTGGAGGATGCACACAGCTGAAACATCTCATACATCTAGCAGGTCCAGGGATAAAAAAATGTAGACTCAGTAGCTCGGGATTTGGGACTAAAGTCCCAAAATACACTCACTACTGAGTAAACTTCGAATGAGTCTAACAGAGGACGAATGGGACCTACTGGTGGATTACAGCAGGGGTGCACCTCAGCCCGATCGCAGAGATGTGTTTGCGGGCATAGAGCTTACACCTGACCTGGCAGAGGAGGACTGTATGGGACTCTTCATGGAATTTTTTGAATCTGTCAAAGGAAAAATGGTTGTTGAATGTTGTGTTAAAATTCTAAACAGAAAGTCCTTGTGTAACCATCCAGAATGGAGAGAAACAGTATGGAAAGAAAAACTGGGTTTAGGGGACGATGTTAAACCAGAGTGGACAACAGTAAATGCCTTTGTGTTCATCTTAAATCCAGAGGCAAGAGACTGTTGTCCGTTCTGTTTAAGTAAAGAAACCATCTTTCACTGTTTCATGGAAAGTTGTCGACTCTCACCTGTTCCTCTTGTTGAATCAGTTACTGTCTCACTTAAACATGCATTTTACTTTCAACACTTTTATTTTGGGGTTCCCGTAAACATGGAAAAATAGGTATGAATGTCAGCTGGTAAATTTTTTGATGGGTTCTGCAAAGATGGCAATCTATGTGAGCTGAACAAATAAAATAAGAGGGGTTTCAGGGCAGGAAGTGGTGCCCATGTTTAAAGGTTTGGTTAAGAGCAGGACCTTAGTAGATTTCAGGTTTTTTGAACTGACAAATTGTCTTGATGATTTTGTTAAACAATGGTGCTGTGCTGATGCTGTCTGTTCTGTGATAAATTAAGTTCTGTCTTTTACACTTGTAATTCCTCACTGTTTATGTAAATAGGTAAATATGTAATTATAATCCCCCTACCCTTGTGCTTGTTGCTTAATGTCTCTTTTTACAAAAAAAAGAGAAAAATCTAAATCTCTCTCTCTCTCTCTCTCTCTCTCTCTCTCTTATTAAAGGGAGGAAATATTCTGAGAAAACTCTGAATTTCCAATATTATACTGAACAAAAATATAAACGCAACACTTTCGGTTTTGCAATTAGCATGCTGACTGCAGGAATGTCTACCAGAGCTGTTGCCTGTGAAATGAATGTTCATTTCTCTACCATAAGCCGTCTC
>JAOVYU010011091.1:0-12209 GCA_025674565.1 Synodontis membranacea
GCACTGCTCCCCGGGCGCTGAAAATAGCTGCCCCCTGCTGTGTGTCACTGTTCATATATGGGATAAATGCAGAGGACCAATTTCGTTGTTGTGCACTGTGTGCTGTGGTGTGTCAATAATGACAATGAATGTCCTTCCTCCGAGGTAAACGATGGTGGCAGGACGATGGTGGCAGGGATCAGTGGAAGTGGGTGACACTTCTCCATGATATCATTGGGACCTTGGTAGTCGATGCAAGGGTGGAGTCTGCCATTTTTTTCTTGATGGCAGAGGCAGGGGACTGCGATCGACTAATAAAGTCCTGCCAGAGGGCCTCCTACATGCAGGGTATTCCTCCATTGCCCGAGTTTCTGGCTCAGACAATGGATAAATACATGACCGAGGAGGTGTAGCACCCAGCAGGAGGTCAATGGCACAATCCCAGGGCCGATGAGGAGGGAGGCATGGTGAGTGTGAGGGGGCGATGTTGGTGAGAAGAGGAGTGTGGCCAATAGGCTGACCATCTAGGGTGGAGACTATGGCAGGGCTGTCCAAGAGATGGGTATGAAGGAACTGAGACACAAAATTACCAGCCGACTCAGAATCTATAAGGACAGAGAAAGAAAAAACAGAATTATTGACAGTATATCAACAGACATGATAACTGATCAAATATTTTAGACGAGTCCAGCTGATCATGTGGTCGGGTGGTGGCAGGACATCAGGGACATTGGAGCCCCTGCCTGTAGACGTTTCCGGTGCTCCTCACCAGACAGACAAGATGCCCCAGCTGCATCGGCTCCTTTGCGGGTTCTTCTCGGGCAGGGACAGCAATGGTGGCATTCCGGGGTTGGGGAGGAGGGCAAGGCGGTGAGTGTCTCCAGCGCTTGTCACGGAGGTAGTTGTTCAGACAGGTAGAAAGGTGGATGAGTTCATCTAACCCCATGCCAGTATCACGACATACTAACTCTGCACTATCAGCCAGCGCCTCGTAATTCCATCCATTGTCTGCTGCCAGGATACGGAATTGGATGGGGTAATCAAACACTGTCCCAGAGCCCTGCTGCAGACAAAGCAGCTGAGTGCTGCTGGACTGTCCCTGCCCTGGATGATCAAACATCGTCTGGAGGTACCACATGAACATGGCATAGGATTCCGTGACCAAACCGCCACCCCACCATCGAGATCTTCTGCTGTTCATTGCACAAAAGGATAAACAAAAAAAAATCTTGAGTCAGATTACAGATATATTTAGAAATAAATGGGATTATTTACAGTATTATTTAATTTAATTTAAGTATTTATTTAAAAATATTCAAGGGCTGTAACAACATTCAGTATGAACATATAAAAATCTAAATAATTTAATTATTAGTTGAACTGCGTTATGAAGCACACTGCACGCACACTAAAGTCAATTTGAGTGAAATGACGAGGCAGCGACATCAATACGACTTTCTCTACGGTATGAAAACTCTTTATGGTACACTACCCTGCTGGCCTCATGACATAATTTGTGATTTAATGTGAGTAACATTATCACTCGTGTGTGGGAAGCATGATTTTCCTGCTTGAACCGTCCATAAAAACTTTGTTTTGTATTGCTAGTAGTAAAGCTATTTTATTCAATTATTACAAAGTTAAACTAGCCTATTTTTGCTCTATTGTACAAACAATTGTATATTTTTAGTATACACAATATAATGTATTTATCAATTCGATCCCAAAAAAGAGTCAATTCACTAATCTCCTCATTGATAACTGACAGTCAACTGCAATTCTTTGTAGTCAATTCCACACACTGAAAATGATTTATCAACACACAGCAAACAGAATATATTTAGCACCGGAGAGTTTCAGTGAGCAAAACAGTCAGCTGAGATTGATTTTATTACATTATTATCTTTATTTTTTACTTGTCTGTTCGAAATCTTTACAAATACAGACACAGTTGCAAAAAGTGTGGTATTTGGTAAAATGTGGTAGTTGCAAAAAGGTTTGGCCTTCCAGCTGTCATCATCCACATGTTTGGTATTGAGGTAATCCAAAAGTAATGGAACATAATCCGTTACATTACTTTCATTTTGTGGTAATTAGATTAGGTTACTAAATAATTTTTTTATCAGGTAATTAGAAATTTTATCACAATACATTTTTTATGTAACCCTCCCAATCCTGATCATTAGTAAGGGATTACCTGTGAGTGTCAGGTGCTCGTGCGGCAGCACCTGATCACTCCACGCAAATCAAGGACTGTCACACAGCATGCACATTCGCCCTCGACTCTGTCTGCCATGCTAGCACAAGCACATTACCCACGCACACGGTCGCACATGCGCCCACCTGAACTGTGTCAGCACAAATCAAGGACGCTATAAAAGACTCGCCCGTGCACGCTTCAGCGCGAGGCTTTAATGTCACTGGGTGATAAGTGTGTGATAGCCCCCTTTGTCTCCTTCCTGCTTTGTTATTCTATGTTTATTGTTTGAGCCAGTATCTATGTGCAAGGTCTGTGTATTTGAAGCCTATGTTCAAAGTTTGCATTGAGATGCATATTTACGTTGTGTTCTTACCTATGTTCTCAGGATTCAAGTCTATGTTTGGAGTGCATGTTCTATGTGTCATCTTTAGCATTTTTGTAGTGTCTGTATTTCTTTATGTTTATTGTCTAGCCTAACCTTCATTCTTGTTCATCATGTCCATTGTTTAAAACCCCAGTCTATGTCAGATGCGTGGTGTCTTCTGGTTATGTCCGGTTTAAAGCCCAAGTTGTATGTTTGGTGCGCAAAGCCTATGTTTTATGTTTCATGTTTAATGCCCTGCTCTCCTGTTGTACGTCTAGTATAGTGAATATGTATAGTGTTTTTTGTCAATGCTCTGGATTGTCACTTATATGTAATGTTTGATCTCTCACATTTGCCCAGTCTAAATGTTTTCATGCCTGAGTGGTTTGCCAGCTTTCTTAGTTCATGTTTGTTCATGGTTATTCACTTTGTCTACCTGTGCTTCAGTTTCCCCTTTACCTTAGTTCTGTATGCTGCCTTATTTAAATAAACCACAGTTTATTTGAAACACTCTGTCTGCTGTTCCCTGCGTTTGCATCCAATATTTAAACACACATGCCCATCACCTTCCTAGTGAGTCGTGACCGTGAGATTAGAAAGCCATCCCTTCAATAATACACCCTGATCAAGCAGGCTTTATTAAAGGCAGGCATTCATCAAATAATATAAGATGCTTATTTAATCTCATTAATATACCAAAATTAAAATCAGTGAAAATCATCTAAACCACTGGAGTAACTTACCACTCTCAGTTGTGGGCCACATAGGTGCAGGAACATGTCAATCCTACCAAGAATCAACTTTTTCAATGACTTCCATCTTTCCACCATCCAATTGGTTTTCTACTCTAAAATCAATCATCACAAAATTTTACTGGAAAAATAAACCAAGAATGAAACTCTCAACACTTCAGGAAAGCAAGCAGTATGGTGGTTTCAATGCTTACAACTTTTTTCATTACTTCTTAGCTCGTCAGCTACAGTACATAATGAAATGTATGTGCAACAAGGTCTTTGGCTCAGAATTTAACAATAAGTATGTGAAGAACTCTCCATTAAAGATTTACCATTCATGTCTCAATTAATTAAAAAACATAATTGATTATAAGATCATCACCATTTCAACAACACTGGAAGCTTGGTGGACAATAAGTAAGATCACCAACTATCCACTTAATGATTGTAAACTCTCACCAATTTGGAAAAACCCAGATTTCTTAATCAATATGACCACCTTGACATTTAATTCATGGAAAAGAAAAAGAATAACCCACAAGCAGTGCTTATTTGAAAATGATAAGTTCTTAACACTCCATAAAGAAATATTAAATCACTCAAGAAATTTTTATACAGTATCTACAACTAAAGAATGCACTTAAAAATAAAATATTACTTTCAAATAATAATTTGGAAGTACCTCTATTAACAGAAAAGATAGCACTTGTCTCAACATCTAAGAAACCTTTATCAAAATTATATAAAGTCATATCCTCACCAACATAAAGAATAATGTCCATCCAAATCACAGACTGGAAAGAAGATTTAAAAATCAAAACTGATCACAATTTCTGGAAACAAATATGTAGTAATATCTTCACTTGAGGAAGAACACTTGACTACAGCTAATCCAGTATAAGATTATGCACAGAACACACATCATCACTCATAGAATGCACCTCATGGACTTCACCAATACATATACTTGTATACAAAGCACCCTCAGTACAACAGATTGTTATTACCACTGTTTTTGGCAATGCACAGCAACCTAATTTGCTTTTGTTGCTGTCTATTGCTAATACTCATCTGCTATATTATACTATGCTACTTGTCTTAATATTATTACTGTTATTATTAATGCTATCATTACTGTCATCAAAGAAGGGAAGGAAGAAGAAAAGAAGAGAAAATTAAAAAAAAAAAGAGTGGAAAAAAATTCCTGTATAGGAAAAGGGTATATACAGGTACTGTACGTAGAAACTGGCTGATTGCTGTACCATCTTTGGCAGTCATTGATCAGTCATTGCTCTTTTCATTCATATGTTTTTTCCTTGATATGTATTTTTGCATTTTTGTCTTTATATTTTGTCTTGTCTTATATTTCACCTAAGATTAAAATTTTTGAACTCAAGACGACCATGTAGGCATCATCAATTACCCTCTGAACACTATTTTTAGTCAATACGATATGATTCTGGGGATCGACCCAAGTCAGCTCCACACACATGTACGGACGTATGATAGAGACTATAAACTTTTCCTATCACTCACTAAAAATTAATTCAGCATTGGGTTATTTTATAAAGACACGGCTGGTAACATGGACTCTATGGTCATTAATAACAGTCCCAATAGAGGTCTGGTCCATAGAGCCTGATATAGTGCTGATATCTAGAGAGTTTCATCTGAAGATACCCTTTGTCTCATGACCCCTGTGAAATCTAATTTCTGATTTAAAAAAACACTAGGGGCCTCTCTGTTTGTGAGCAAAGTGACAGTCGCCCCTGCTGTGTGCACATAACATTCAGTGGCCTTATTGAAAGCCAACGATTTCTATCCCATATTAGGTATTAACCTTAAAACATTCTCCATCCCTGAAAATTTGAGAATATGTAATCAAGTGAATCTATGTTTGGGAATTATGTTGAAATACGTTGTACCAGGTATGGTAAACCACCAAGTTTTTGTGGGGAGGTGCAATCTAAACCCATTGACATGAAATATCTAGCACTCTGGCCACTCACCCAAAGCTAACAATTGCCAATTTGTCTGAGAGGTTTACAATTTGTCCTCGGCCACGAGAAGACCATATTTACCTCTATACATGGACAATGACGGAACAAGGATACAGTTTGTGTTTAATCAAAATCCTGAAAAAGACAGCCATGCCTTATCTCCCATTTCCAACAGAAATTTAAGAATGGAGATGAGGTTCAGAGTTCCATTACTGTATACAACCACTTTTTTGCCTGTAACATTTTTGTCAGTTATGATTCTATTTTAGAGATAAACTTCAAATGACAAGGGTTGGTGGATTGTTACTGAGGGGGAAAACTGGATAATCATCAGTTAGAAGGCACATGCGGTATTTGGTAGGAGATGTGTTTTGTAGGGTTTACACAGAGGATGAGCTAATTTTCTTTCTTTTTACAAATGCTGTTTAAAAAAACAGCTATTTTATTTCAAACATGCACCCGAGGCATTAGCCCAGCAAGCATTGGAGCGCTTTAAATTTGGTGGAGGGCAGAAATGCAACGTTGTTTTATTCCTTCAGATTTTTACCCTGATTTCAATATTACCCTAGAATGGTTGTACACTTCATTGCCCCAGGAGGAACTATTTTCTACCACGAACAACATTAGCACCCCCATCAACAGTCTTAGGACAACACTGAGTTAATTATTTAGGCAGCAGAGTGTGTGGATTAACCAACAAATAAACATTATCATTGTACCATGACATCATTATAAACAATGATACCATGGTGAATGCTTTTGTTGAACGATACAACTGTTGTTTAAGAATTTACTGTGCTGGATCCTTCAATCATGTCTCCTGTTCTTTAAAAATGTTTAACCAGTGTTATTCTTAAGTATAATATATTGTTGTATTAATAAAATAACTATATTAGATGCTTTTTTATTAACTGAATTAATTAAATGCCTCAATTAGATGTTTTGTACTAATAATTAAATCCATTAGATGTTTTTATTACATTTCTGTATCATAAAAAATCACACAGATGTCTTTACAAAGATGTTCTTTACTGACAAATGCTTGATTATTCTATTATGAAACTTGTAACCAACAGGGTGATAAATGCAACACCTTTTCTTCCTCTTTTACCCACAACTTTCTAGATGTCGGGCTGGTTTTTTTTTTTATGTGCTCGGATGTTACCCATGGTCAAAAGAAGTATTTTCAGTTCGGACAGGGCCTTCAAAAACACACCCCACCTTACCACAGTATTCACCAAATGTTTTATTTAATCCACTATTGATCCACCATCCACTGACCATGTTATTACGAAAAATAAATCAACTGTCCATATTCCATCTGCGCGAGCATTTAGAATCAATTAGTTTACGCATGATATATTCTGCCTCTCGCCCAAAGTTAGCTGGAGATTGGCGCCAGCTCCCCCTGCGACCCTGAACAAGATTAAGCGGAAGAGAATGGATGGATGGATGGATGATATATTCTGTTTTCTTAAGAAAAAGGGGATTAACATTCATGAGCACTTCATTAGAAATAACATTTTGCTGTTATTATTCTCCTTTTCTTTGACCAGCTTATCTTTCATTTTTTGTTTTGTTTAAAAAAACTGAGGTACCGTTTTAAAATTACGTTTTTTTTATTTTTTTTTTTATTTTCTTGTCAGGTAATATCCCCTTTTGCTCAAGAGTCTCTTGCATTTTATCACCCAATTCATTTTTAGCCTTTTCTCTGATATTTTCAGAAGTCTTTCACTGTAGATGGTTTAGTTGCTTGGGAGAGCTCAGATACATTTTCTGTGATTCTATTTAAAAAAAAAAAAAAAAACTTAGGAACAAGCCCAGCGACTAGCTGACCTAGAAATGGCAGAGATGTGCTGATTAATGGGAATAAAAAAGGCTCCTTTTTGAGAAATCATCTCTCATTTCACAGGTATACTGGTTTTATTATTGGCCATCCGCCTGATGTCATTCTTGTGAGGTTTTACTTTTTTGTACTGACACGAAGAAATGGGTATGTTCCCTTTTAATAGATTTAACTTTACTTAAAGCCCATATGAAATTGATGGAACACTGCCCTAATGTGGCTTTACACTGGCGTTGCAAGTCATCAGTGCCGTGTGTCATGACTGTGATGAGTGATGGATGCATGTGTATGAGAGATCTGGACGCAATCACAAGGAGATCACTAGGAGAGACAGATGTGAAAGAAAACGGGGTGTTTAATATACAGAGGTAACAATACAAACAGCGGAGGCGAAAAGAGAACAAAAACACGTGTAAAACTGGCTGAGGGAAAAACCCGGAAATGAAACGAAGCCAGCAGAAGCTTTGCGTGTCTAAACACAACACAAACTAGACACAAAGCAGAGGTGAGGGAAAACTGAACATAGCGTTTTTATGCTGAGCTGTCAGCTGAGGCAGACACCATAATTTTGCTGGAAATCCCACTGCAAATGGCTGGGACCCACAGTCCAATAAACACATGGAAACATCAACACCCACAACCATCTGGCTAGAGCTGATAAAACCAACACATATCCCCAGAACGGTGAATCAACTATTTACATCTACCCCACTGCATGCTGAGTAAACCCCGCCGCTTCCATTACTTTGTCACACTGCCCCCTAAAATTTACTGCACTCTAGCGTAAATTACAGTCTCTGAGCCATGGAGGCAGTTGGCTCTGGTGCTGGGAGCGCCTAAGTGTCCGGCGGGGTTACGGCGGGGAAACAGTTACACACACATCAGTCGGGGATTCCCTTCACTCCCACGAGCTCTGACAAATCTCGGCGTGATTCTGGTAAGGTGCGAGGCAGTCTCGGTGGAGCACCACCACTTGTGCTTGGCCCGCCATCCATACCTGGTAAACCACATCAGAAAGTTTCTCCAACACAGCACACGCCCCCACCCACTGTGGCATCAATTTCGGAGACAGTCCTTTTTTTATCCTAGGGGAGTACACCCAAACATGCTCTCCCACCCCAAAGTCTCTTACGCACGCCACTGCTTAAGTCCAGAGTCCACAATGGCTTGTCTAGCGAGTTAGTGTGCACTCAAAAGTCTCTCTTTCTCAAGTGGAAGTAATAATCCATACCTGGTTTCTTGGGCAATTCCGGTTCCGGAGGTGGTCCCAACACTAAATCCACAGGCGTATGGATCTCACGGCCAAACATGAGCATGGCAGGGCTTAGCTGCATAGATTCCTGTACTGCAGTTCGGTAAGCCCAAAGCACTAATGGAAGGTGTTCGTCCCAGTCGCATTCCCGGCTGCTGGTAAGTACTGCGAGCTGGGTAGTCAATGTCCGATTGAATCACTCTACTAGTCCATCGCTTTGCAGATGAAGAGGTGTGGTGCGTGTCTTTTTGATGCCCAGGCACTCACAAACAGCAGTGAACACTTCCGACTCGAAATTCCACCCCTGATCGCTGTGCAACTCTTCAGGTGCGCCGAAACGACTGAACATTTCTTCCACTAAGACCCTCCCTGTTGTCATGGCACTCTGATCGGGCACCGCGTACGCCTCCACCAACTCCGTAAAATAATCCATAGCGACCAAGACATAGTGATTCCCGCGGTCAGAGAGGGGAAACGGGTACAGTATGTCCACTCCCACGCGATCCTTGGGGGCCCCCACTCGGAAGTCTTGCAACAGGGCACACGAGTGCTGGGTGGGTCTTTTCCGAATAGTACACACATCGCAGCGGTGCACGAAAAGTTCAGTGTCAGTGTGGCAGCTCAGCCAATAAAAGCGTTCCCTCAGCCAGCGCAAGGTTTTAGTAACCCCAAAATGTCCAATCCCTACGTGGCCATGCACTAAACGTATCACCTGTTCGCAGAGCGTTCGTGGTACCAACAGCTGTAACAGTTCACCCCTTCCACTCAGACACTCCCATCAGTAGTATAACAATCCGTCGCGGAAAATTAATCGTGACCACTGCGAGTGTACTGACTTGAGTATGGGGCCGTGGTAGGAAAGCATGGCATAATCCGGCGGTTGGATTGATTGCACCCACTCGATGACTCTGCATAGCACCAGATCACTCTGATGCTCCGCTCTGATCTGCTCTTGATCTAGCTGTGGTACTGGTAGTGTTATAGGCTGCACTGTCACACGGTTGCACAACGCAGCCTGTGACACTGGTCTGCGAGACAGAAGGACAGGTAAGTCAGTTCAAGCCCACTCCTCGCCCCGTTGGCAGTAACGACAGTGCTGATCAGAACACAGTCATCGAGACAATGCATCCGAGTTGCCATGTAGCCGCCCAACTCTCTGCTGCACAGTAAACTGGTAATCCTGTAGCTGTTCGTGCCACCATTTGTGCCACCACTAACTGTCCCTCTGGCTCTTTAAAGTTCAGCAGCCAAGTTTGAGAAGCATGATCAGTCCTGAGCAGAAACGCTTGCCCGTGTAAGTACGGGCAGAAATGTCGGAGGGCCACCACCACGGCTAACAGTTCTCGGTGCGTGACACAATAATTCCTCTCCGGGGCTGAAAGTGCACGGCTGAAATAGGCTACCACTCGCTCGCCTTGCTCCCCACTCTGGGACAAAACGGCCCCCACCCCCACATTGCTAGTGTCCGTGTCCACAATAAAAGCGCACTTACGGTTGGGACAATCCACCTCAGGGGCCACCACTAACAAAGCCCTTAGCTGAGCGAATGCATGTGCAGCATTAGCGTCCTAATAAAAAGTCCGGCTCTTATTTGTCAAATCATGCAACAGGCTAGCGATGGAAG
Source organism: Synodontis membranacea (assembly GCA_025674565.1). NCBI lineage: Eukaryota > Metazoa > Chordata > Actinopteri > Siluriformes > Mochokidae > Synodontis > Synodontis membranacea. The sequence goes on from JAOVYU010011091.1 coordinate 10,000, forward strand.
CAAAGTCTTTCACGAACCGCCGATAATAAGAGGCTAGTTGCTGTACGCTCATCGGTGTAGGCCAATTTCTCACAACTGTTACCTTGGCTGGGTCGGTAGCAATCCAGTTTGCGCTAATCACATGTCCCAAAAACGGCGTTTCATGCCAAAGCAAATGGCATTTCTTTGGATGCAGCAGTAAGTTCACCTTGCATACCACTGTAAACACTTCCATCAAGTTAGCCAATGCACCGTCAAAGTCTTTTCCGTGCACGAGCAAATCGTCCAGGTAAACAACACAACACAAGCGCGGAATGTCCACAAGTACTTTTTCCATCAACCGCTCAAAAGTTGCCGGTGCATTACACAGTCTGAACGGCATACGGCGGAACTGCCAATGGAGAAAGCTGTTTACACCTGAGCCTCCAGGGCTAGCTCCACTTGCCAATATCCGCTACAGAGATCCAACGAACTAAACTAACGTGAGCCGGCTACGTATTCCAGCACATCATCGATATGGGGAAGCAGATATGAGTCTTTGCGAGTCACGCTGTTTAAACACCGGTAATCCACACAAACGCCAGGTCCTGTCCTTTTTCCTCACAAGCACCACTGGGGATGACCACGGGCTGTCTGCCAGTTCAATCACTCTGGCTTTGCCCATTTCTTGTAACTTTTCTTCTGCTGCGGCTCGCTTAGCTAGCGGCAAGCATCGTGGCCACAAGCGGATGGGTGGTTCACTTCTGGTGTCGATGTGGTGCTGTAATACGTCTGTGTGAAGAAGCTGTTTCAGCAGTGGTGAATTCCCACGGTAAGTAAAATGGTCTACACCTAACAGTCACCAACTCCACCAGTGGTGAGCAGAAGCTGGACACTAAAACAGAGTTCTTGCACCATTCCACCTTGATATAAACACAAACCACCACTGCGGGTCTTACCGCACAGTACTGCGAATCTGTCAGCACGAAATGTGGTTAGCCCGGCTAGATGAATGGCGCCGTCCGGAACTCTGTCGCTGAGCCATGTCTCCGTGAAAACAAAAACACAGCAGTCTCTGAATTCACGCTGGGTAGTCCGGTGAAGTCTGATGTAGTCCAATTTATTATCCAAGGAGCAAACATTTGAGAGCAGGATGGACGGGAGTGCCGGCCGGCTGGGATTAGCCTTTAGCCTAGCACGGACCCCCGCTCACTTGCCGCGCTTCTGTTTTCTCACGCACCGCTTCCAACGGGCTCTCTCCCGGCCGCAGGCATCAGGCGACGCCGAGAGCTGGAGGCCTGGTTTCTGTAGCAACCCGAGGACGCCAAGTGTTTGCAAGTTCGCAAGTTCATCCTGCAGGTCGGTTATTGGATTATTCCTATACTTCAAAAGTTCTTGACAGTGGTAAACATGAACATCGTTTGTTTCGGTGCCCATGTGAGTTTGGAGTCACACTCGTTAACAAAATAGCACAAAAAAGCACCATATTGGACCCGGAGTGGCCGCTGCGAGCTACTTCTGCGCCACCATCTTGGCAAGACCATGAGAATGTATATTCCCAATACGTAATGTGTATTCCCTATCCTTTTCATTTATAAATCTCCAAATGTCAACCAGACCAGATTCCTCTCTTATAGTATTTATTACTGTCCTACTTCTAGGGGTCGGGCCTATTTTACTCTAATTATGGTCTATATAATCAGCCATTACTTGATTGAAGTCTTCCCCAAGAATAATTTGGCCTTTCATATTCTCCAATATATTGTTTAGCTTGTGAAAAAAGGATGAGTCCTCTTTATTTGGGGCATATTTATTACATAGAGTGACTTTAACTCCATTAGTGCTTCCACACATATGATACAGACATTCTCATCTTAAAATTGTTTTAGCATTACAAAGTTGAATTTTTTGTTGACGAGGATCATAACTTCGCAGCTCATACTTGACACAGAATTGTGTGCCACCTGTCCAACCCAACCACGCTTCATTTTTAAAGCTTCCTCTCCCTTTTTAAAATGTTTTTTTTTTTTGAAGTAATGCAATATCTGCGTGTCTAGATTTGAGATATGTGAGAATCTTTTTCTTTTTCTGCTTTTTCTGCAATTACTTATACTTGCTACAGAATATATACTGAACAAAAATATAAATGCAACACTTTCGGTTTTGCTCAATTTTTTTTTCATGAGCTGAACTCAAAGATCTGAAACATTTTCTACATACACAAAAGACCCATTACTCTCAAATATTGTTCA
>JAOVYU010011130.1:0-12205 GCA_025674565.1 Synodontis membranacea
ATAATGAAATGTTTTCAAATAGTAAAGAAATTTTTATTTAGGAGTATTCAGATATTTTTAAAATTAACCAGATGTATTTTAATAGTAATGTGATAATAATGTAATGTAATGTAATGTAATAATAATAATAATAATAATAATAATAATAATAATAATAATAATAATAATAATGCTTGTTGATGTTTTCTAATAGGAACAAGATACTATCTCAGAACAATGAGAAACTTATCTCATAATAATGTGATGTTTTCTGATAATAATTCAATGCTTTCGTTGTAATAATGAGATGTTTTGTAGTAATGAGGTCCTGATGGGGATTTTGCATGGCAGGACTGCTCTACGTTATCTTATAAAGAAATACGTAGCTTATATTCACCATTTTCAGTGCAGTGATTTGCTTAATTATAATTTTCACTATGTCTTTAATTTGCTTAATACTGTTTTCAACCACTGACAGAGACATGTAAGTTTAGAAACGCTAGCTAAACTCTATTTTTAACAAACTAATTTGTTTGCATTGATTTGTACAGATGAACAAAATGGCTGCATATTCTGTGAGTACAACATTGATCAAAATGTGTGTAAAGCAAATGGCGAAAACATGACAGCCATATGCACACTTACTAAAAGTAATTACTTCAAGAGCATCAGTATAAATGCAGTCAACAAAGGTGAGAAATCATGAATATTTTTGTTGCACTTTACACAGAAAAAAGCACAATGCTTAAACAAAAAGTGAATCATTTTATCTCCTTAAGTGCCCAGGACCTGCCAGTGGGTCCACACTCCTCACTTTTGTAACTACATATGGTTCCTTTTAGTTTCACTGTAGTTACATTATTCTTAGCTTACTCTTAATCTTCAGAATGATATTGTAGATGTCTCACCTCCCACAAACACTTTGCAACAAAAAAATTATGAAATTTTCCCCTCCATGTACGGTGAATGTACAGTAACCTAAAGATGAATGTGGTAACAGGAACTCGACTTCAAGTCAGATCACATCACATCAACCCATTGTTGATTATTTTCCTATAGCACACCAGCCATATTTAATTATTAATAAGGCAGTTCAAAGCCCAGCACTGCCAGTCTGCCACTGCTGGGCCCTTGAGCAAGGCCCTTAATGCACAAATGTTCAGTTATATAAATGAGATAAATGTGAGTTGCATTGGATAAGACTGTCTACCAAATGCTGAAAATGTAATACAAAAATAAATTTAATATCCTTATATTTACACTATTAGCTTTATTTTAGTGTTCTTTGTTTATTAACTAATAACATAATTAAACTTAATTATACGACCTCTACTATGTGGATAATAATTTGACTGTAACAACTTCTGCATATCAACTTTACATTCCTCTCAGTGTTTCAAATAAAGATAGCATATTCTGTCATAGTATAATACATTGTTATTACCATTATTACCTACGCAGAGCACTTTTAAACACAGACACACACTCACCCTACTCGTCAGAGCACAATAAATGGATATGTTGACAAAATGTCTAAATGCTTACAGCCTAATCTTGTAATCATGCATTTATTAGACAACAGGCATTGATGTAAACACATGCAAACTGAAGAAATGTTTGTTTTTTATTCTCTAATGAAGGTCTTGTTCTCATGTCATTGTTTCCTTAGAATTTTACTGCTCTGATAATACCAATAATAGTGCATTTGGGGCTGGAAATTTTGGAGAAAACAAAACTGGTGACTGTAATCGCGACATGGTTGGTTATCGAATAGCTCAGTGTAAAGAATCAGGTGACTGGATTGTTACATATGACAACTGTGTCCTGCGAGTCATTGAATATTTGAAAGACAGATCTCAGGTACCATGATTTTTTTTTTTCCCATAAAGAATAGCTGGGAATATATCTGAGTGATGTGATCCGAACCTGATTGTTCATATTGATTTATTTGGTCTGTAGGATTTATTAGTCACAGACCTTCCAGAATTTGCAAAAAATGTAAGCTATGCCACTGCAGCAAATGCTTCAGAGATAAGAAAGTCTCCTGCGACCATATTAATAATTGTTGAGCTACTGAAAACCATTGCCGAGCTCTCCGAAAAAGTTATTGTTAATCAAGGTATTATGACAGTAAGTATATTCCTGTTTTTATCAGCTAATTATGTTTTAGCTGATTAAATATAGTAAATATCCATATTTTCTGAAACTTTGATTACATGCATCAAATGTAGAGTTAAAATTATTTTGCTTTTGTTGCTAATTGAGCAAAATATGAAAATTGTTTTCTCCTCAGTCATTTTTTTCTGGATACATTGGAGATGTCGGGATGTGCAGTATATATTGAATAATTTAATTATTATTATTATTTTAAGGATTTTTTGCAAACACTGGATGTCATTGGATCAGCTGAAGCGAAGGGCGCATGGTCATATATAAACAGTAACAGTACAACTATGATGAAGAGTTCTGAACTTCTCAATTCTGTTGAGATCATTGCACGCAGACTCTCAAATGAAAACATTGAGATAACAACTAACTCCGCTCACCTCAAGAGAACTAATATCACCGTCCCATTTTTGGAAGCTTTTGGTAATAAATCAACGACCCAAATAAATATTTCCATGATTAGTAAACAGTCTTTCATAACCATCATAGATTTTTCAGCACTTGACAATGTCTTACCTGTGCGAACTGCCCGCAATGACCATACAGCTAAAGCCAGCATCAATGGAGATGTAGTTGTGATTGAACCAAAGTCAATAATTAACAACATCTCCCTTTCTTTTTTAATTAAAAATAAGTCCCTGGGAAACCCTCAGTGTGTCTTTTGGAACTTTAGACTTCTGAATGGCACTGGGGGATGGGATTCAACTGGATGCCAACTAAAAAAAATAGAGACTGAAACTGAAAGATATACATGTGAGTGCAATCATACGACCTCTTTTTCAATCCTGATGTCACCATTTACCCCCCCTGACATAGTCCTAGATTATATAACTTACATTGGTGTGGCCATTTCAATGGCCAGCTTGGTTTTGTGTCTCATCATTGAAATCATCATATGGAAATCAGTGACAAAAAATGACACATCCTACATGCGCCACGTCTCAATAGTCAACATTGCTGTCTCCCTTCTGATTGCAAACATATGCTTCATCATTGGAGCAGCGGTTGTTAAACAAGGAGAGCGTCCCTGCAGTACAACAACATTTTTCATGCACTTTTTTTATCTTGCCCTTTTCTTCTGGATGCTGCTGTCAGCACTCTTACTCCTCTATCGCATCCTCATGGTCTTTTCCAGAATGACCAGAGGAGCAATGAGGGCCATAGCATTCACTGTTGGCTATGGAGCCCCATTAATCATAGCAGTCATTACTGTGGCATCTACAGCTCGAAACCATGGATACATTCAAAAAGATTACAATTGTTGGCTGAACTGGAATCAAACGAAGGCTCTCCTAGCTTTTGTGATTCCTGCACTGACTATTGTAGCTATAAACCTCCTGGTGCTCATTGTGGTTCTGTATAAGATATTGAGGAGAGGAGATCATGCTTCCATTCAGCCAGATGAGAAACATCCCCTACAGGTCATTGCTAAATGTGTGGGGATTTTAACACCTCTCTTTGGTCTAACATGGGGACTCGGCATTGGGACCATGGTGTCACCGAACCTTGTGGTTCACGTGTTGTTTGCGTTCCTTAATTCACTGCAGGTACTAAAATTATTTTAATATAATTTTCTCTGCAACTGCAATACTACACACTAAATATAATATTTCTAGATGGTATTTTATTATTTGTAATATTTTAGAACTCTATTTGATATAGAAAATCCATAAGAGATTTCTGATTTTTTTTTTTTTTTTTTTTTTCTTCAAAGGGGTTCTTTATTTTGTTGTTTGGACTGTTACTGGATCGTAAGGTACTATTTAAGACCATACACAACTCTTCATTATTATTATTATTATTATTATTATTATTATTATTATTATTATTATTATTAAGAATATGTGATGTTTTGATATTACTCATATTACTTATATTGCAGGTCCGTGAAGCATTGGCAGGAAAGTTGAAACTGGCAAACTTTAGCTCTAATTGGACCAGAGTAAGCATTGTTTATCATTTTCTGTTGTCTAGACATGACTATTATACACATTTATTCATATGTTTATTTTACATCTACTTTCAAAATTAAGTACTACATATTAATCAATGATGTGTCTAAATTACAGAGCACAAGTTCAGGACCATCATCCTCAGGTGGATTTCCTTTCTTTCGGAGGTTGTGAAGGAGAGGTATGTACAATACCTGAACTGAAGGATATAATCCTAGAATGTACACTTTATGTTATCAAGTACTTTTGAACATAAATGCAACATAACACACTACACAACCATTGTCAGCTCTGTTATTATGGTTGCTACAATTTATATTCTCCAAGTGAACACCTGTCCACTTTATGACACTACCATTCTGACCTTTTGCAGATCCGCACAATATTTCGGAAGGCATATCTTTGTCAACATCTTCACCAATAGTCAACTAGGATACATTTTCTAGCAGTTAAGCAAATATGGTGGAAAGTTGGTATTTGCTCATTTGACCGTAATACAATTGAAGCAGAACCATGGCAATTTGGCAGTACATTGGTTCAAACTTATGACTTGTGTTTTGTTCTTCAAACTTCTGTTCTGTAGTTCAAAGTCTTAACATATTTACTAGAAAGACTGAACTATCAGTTCACACCCTCACAAAAAACCAAACTACATTTTACTGATTTTAATTGAGAGCCTATTATTGATCAGCTGTTGACAGATTCAGTTTTACAGGTGTAGTTTGAGAAGGCTAAGGTCACCAGCAGCAACAACCACAGAAATAATAAATTTGGATTTATTTGTTTAAACATAACATGCTCCTAGTTAATGTATTTTTTGGCTGTACGAGAAATCTAGATGCTTTTAGCAGAAGCTAGGCTTATAAGATATTCACAACTATTTGGCAAAAAACTATGTGGATACCTGACCATCTTCCCTAAGCTGTTATATAGAATGTCATTGTTTGCTGTAGAATTACAATTTCACTTCACTTGAGTTAAGGAGCCCAAACAAGTTCCAACATGACAATGACAATAACCCTCTGTGGTTAGCCAAGGTGGAGTGGAAAAACTTGAGTGGCCTTGATCTCAACCCAATCAAACATCTTTGTTATGAATTGGTATGATAACATGCACCCCAGGCCTCCTCACCCAACATTCAATTCAATTCAGTCAATGGACATTGTCAAAAACAGCTTCACAGAAGTATATCAATTCCACTTATAAACTTATGAATCTATAAATTTATCCATATACTAATGAGCAAGCCTGTGGTTACAGTGGCAAGGAAATACTTATTGACACAACATCAGGAGAAAACATGAGGAACCATACTCGTAAGCTAACCCATCTTCATTTGGATGAAAGCGGATAGTGAGATTTCAAATAACTAACTTTAATAGCATCATGGCCTGACCTCACTAATGCTCTTGTGGGTAATTGAGCAAATCCCCATAGGCATGCTCCAAAATCTATTGGTAAGCCTTCCCAGAATATCGGTGGCTGTTATAGTAGCAAAGGGGGCCTACCATATTGTATTGCAATGATATTGGAATGGGATGTTTAACAGTACATATGGATGCAATGGTCATACAGTATGTACTGGTCAGTTCCAGATACTTTTGGCTATACAGTGTAGCTTGAAGGGATGCTAGACAATGTCCAGAATCATGAATGTTAGCCTAAGCCTAAGCCTAACCCTAACCACAATAATGAGGTAAAATGGAGATTTCCATCAGACTTGAATAATGATTATGCATGAGACTAGAGTAGATTGCAACAGAAATGTTAGCCAGAGACCTCCTGTTGAGGTTCAATGCCTAACCTTCCGCCTAACCACAATGCTTTATCACAGATGACATTAGAAGAGAATGACATCAGAAGAGAATAAAGACTAAACCTAATTAAAGTTGCTCCTACTCATTGCAAGAATTCAAGGAAATTTTTTATTGCCTTACCAACTCTGGTTTAAGTACCATAACAATAATTTTAAATATGGCTTCATATCAGTTAGTTCTGATTTAGGGTAAACAATTCTATTTTTTTATCCATTCATTCTTTCTTAATTTACTTTGATAGTTTAAATATATTTAGAGATGCATTTAACACTTGGCCTTATTACCAAATTATTGAGCTAACACACCTGTGTCCAGTCACAATGGAAGATTTTTACTTTATTTGCTGTAAAAGAAGATTGCATGTTTAATTTAATTTTTTTATGCCAATTCCACAACCATGCACTGCTGAGTATGTTTTTTATATAAGGTATTATAATTTTTACATATGTCTGTTTATGATAATGACAATGATGGGGTTGTCTCTTGGATTTATTTACCAATTTTACAGATTTCTCATTCTGTCCTTTAATTTTCATGGTACTGTATTTCGCATTTAGATTGTGGCTTGTTACTATAGCTATGTTTTATGTATATTTTTTTAAATAAATAAACCACTTGCACCATTGTTACACTTTTATGAAATTCTTCACAAACATGTAACTTTGCCTTAATCTATTTAGTTTTGATTCATGCAATTTAGAGCCTTTAAGAGGCAAATATATACTCAAAACTATTGAGACATGACTGATTTGTTTAATCAGGGCACTTAAAAAAATGTACACTCAGACTGCCTATCATTTGTCTATAAAGTTATTTGTAGTGTGATATACCAAGTATTCTTCTTTAAAGGTATTTGTAACTTTGACACATCAGTCATCAGCGGCATTCATACACTTGTCTCGACATTCCTGGCCAGGCAATATATTTTGATGATTTTTTTTTGTGTGTGTGTGTGTGTGTGTGTGTGTGTGTGTGTGTGTGCTGTAGGAATTTTCAACCACTGTTCCTTGCAAAATGCTTCTAGTTCTGAGTTATTCTTGGGTCATTCCAAAACTTTCATCATGGTGAATTTTGAGATATGGTTTGGATCATTGTTCTGTTGTAGAAGTCAGTCTCTTTTCAGCTTCAGTTTGTTGATTGATTGTTACATTACTGGAATCTTTTCTTCCATCTCCTTATGCAATGTTTCCTGTGCCACTGCAAACAAGCAAATCATAATACACTCACCACCATGGTTGACAGGTGATCTTTTCATCAAATTACACTCTTTTTTCCCCCTTCAAACATAGAGTACCATTGGTGATTACCCAAAATGCTTCTGGCTTAACTTGATGTTGCTTTGCATATTTAAGACACTGCCTGTTGTGATGCTGTGGCAAATACGATTTCCTTCTGATGACTCTTCCATTGAGATCATGTTTGTGCATCCAAGGAATACACCACCACTCATGTGCACCACCACTCCTGTGTCAGCTAAACCAGGCAGGTCTTTTGCTGCCAAATGAACATTTCCTTTCTGTCCAGCTTATGAGCAGTTTTATCAGAGAGTTTTCTTGATCATCTAGATCTTGCCTTGACATCCACAGTTCCCCTTCCATTTGTTATTGGCATTTTGGACAGTGGAAATTGTGAGCAGTAAGCACTTTTCATAACCTTTCCCTGTTTTGTTAGAATCAATTAGCATTGTTTTCCGATTCTCAGTCAGCTGTTTAGAGTGGCTATTGAGTGTTAATACAAGGTTTTGAAGAGTGAAAAAAAATTGTACACTCTGTAAATGCCATCAGCTTACTAATCCTTTGACCTACTATTGACCTGCCTAGTCAGTTAAGGCTTAATGAGGTAAATAAATTAATGTCATTAATATCAGTATCATTTCATCAATATAAGTTCATCAGATTTAAAGTAACTGTGCCATAATATATGCGAAAATATTTTAGATAAAAAAAATAGCTTGTGGTTGAGGATGTGTATACTTCTTTTCAATAATTTCCAATTTTCAATAATTTCCCGCAAATCCACCAGAAAGCTCTGCCATAATTAGAATTTTCCAGTTAGGCCAAGTAATATCCAACTTTCCTTTGTGTTTTTACTTCCACCCTGGAATTCAGTTCAAAAACTGAATTCCTTCAGATGCAGGACAGAACAATGGACTGAATGAATGCACAGACTGAATGCAAACAAAAAACACAAACATTTCTGCAGGTTGTTCCAGTAAAACATAACAAATATATCATTGAATCCTTCTTTTATTACATGTGGCATAATAATAATAATAAAAAAAAAAATAATAAAATAATAATAATAATAATAATAATAATAATAATAACAATAGCAGCACAGTTGTGTTGCAGGTATCAAATTCTGAATGAGTGTATATTTACAAAAAACAATCATATTTTGTAGTTTGAACATTGTCTTTTTATTACTTTCATTTGAATAGGTCAAAAAGATTAGTAAACCAGCACATTGGCCTCCAACTCAAGCATTATAAGTAAAATCAAAAACAGATAGAGAAAAAGAGAGAGAAACATTTGGAATAGTGTTGGCCAGACAAAAAGATTTCCATATCCTTATCTGTACATACAGTGCATCTGGAAAGTGTTCACAGCGCTCCACTTTTTTCACAACATCCTATGTCACAGCCGTATTCACTGATATTGTAGAAGAAGTGGAGCTCTGTAAATACTCTGCAGATGCACTGTAGCTGTACATAGCTATTTTACCATCTCACTGTTCCTCTCGAATGAAACCTAGCACAGCTGTTTTGTTGAAACAGCATGCTTTTTCAGGATGAGGTTTATGGTGGAGAGACTCACAGAGGCAAAGTTTTGAAAATTGAAAAAAGGGCCTCTCCCACCAGAATGAGGTAGTGATACTAGTCTCACAATACAAAAGGTGACAAATCAGTAGTACTGCAGAGGTCACAGATTCTACGTTGTACTGCATACTGCAAAAATGTATGCTATACTGCATATGATACAGAACTACTGAAAATGTAGAATCAAATACCTGTTCTCATTCCTGAATGTACATATTACAGATGATAAAGTAGATTGTGTCACCTGATGCTGCACCCTTCGACCAGTTTTAGCCATGGTTGATAACATTGTCCACAGTTGTTGTCTGCATTGTAGTAGATACCATCTGGTACATATTTATTCCTCTCCCTCTGCTCCTGCTTCTTCTTTGCCCTTAGTGTGCTCTGCTCCCTCTTGCTATAACATGCATTCAGACTTCACATCCTTTCACAAAATCTGCAAAATTGTACCTGCCTCAGACCTGCTTTCTGCTCCATTTTAGCTCAATGCACTGGGTGAAATGCCTGATACTAGACTGAGAGCATGTGTTTGTTGCTCCATTGATAACTACTGTTACAGATTACACAATACACCAGTTCAACACTATTGAAATTTCTTCATTGAGAATTGAGGTCAAAGTAATTTGGAAATAAATAAAAGTAATAAACAATTACTAATATTGATAAGTTTGAGGAAAACCAATTATTTTAAGCTTCAACTACAATAAATACCTGCCTTCTCAAGGTAATTTTGATTAATTATTAAAGACAAATTTATTATCAAAATGTAAAACAGAGAAGTTAATATTAACCATATCATGAATATTCTGTTTTAGGTCTTACCTTGGCTCCAGCCAGTCCCCATATATCTCACTAAATATGAGACGGTTAACTTCTTAGCTTCTGAACTTTTAATAACTGTAAGCTTTATACTTGCCAGACCAGTTTGAGATTCAGTCTTTTTTGTACTTTCATTTCCTGATTCCATGTCAAATGATTGGGTAAGGTCAACAGGTTGACGAGTCTTATATTACAATTAAATCTGCTTGGCAAGGAATACAGGAATGAAGTTGTGTTTCAGTTTCTTTAATTCAAAGGACTCAGAGCAGAGGTGCAAAATATGCAGGCAGATTTAAAGTCAAAAACAGGCAAGGATTGATCAAGGCCTGAACAGAGCAAAAGAGGCAGGGCAAAAAAAATAATCCAAATTCAGAAAACCAACACAAAGTCAAAAAAAAATGAGAAAGCATACACAATAATCCAATATGGCATGTTTTCCCGAAAGATTGACCAATTGACCAATTGACCTCAGCTGTATCCTGCATCAGCCAATTGTTCTGGCTTATGTTATTTTCTGGCTTATGTTACAAGTAAATATGTTTTGGAAATTTCTGTAAAAATATACTGCAACATTTTTATGGTGATTTTTTTATTATTATTCAACTGGCCAGATAAGAACCTTTATTGGTCCCAGCCCATAGGCCATATGTTTGACACTTCTGTATTAGGTTCATCCCTGCTATATGGCTACAAGCAAAACTTTCACACATTCAAGTCATCTGTGGATGATGAAGAATGTGTTAAGGAAGGAGCCAACTAGGAGAGATTATTAATTTAAAACCCTGTTTGGCAAGATACCTACCACAGAAAGACAAATTCTAACTAAATAGAGCTTTAACATAATCTAAATTTTAGAAGGAAGCAGGAAGCGCTTCATCAGTCATAAAAGAAAATTGCTATTGTGGCTGTAACAGGTGAAGCATGCTGCTATTCTTGTTTCCTGGTTCCTGGTGAAGAGTCACAGCTGCCTTTTAATTACTAATATTATATCATTATTTTATTATACTATTTTTTATATATAGTTATACTATTATTATGGGCATGTGCCATTCATTTGACATCTTGTTGTTGCTCCAAGATTTTACTTTTTGGGGCGTGGAGGCGAGGCCAAAGGCGCACACTCGAACAGACCGTTGAGCCACACGACTGGAGATACGAAATGTGTCGGTGCAACCTACGGTGACCGATAAATGACAGAAAAACTGTTTTTCTCTCCATTCTTATACTGCGTTTATTTATTTATTGATTATTTATTTATATCCCAAATTTCGGACGTCAATGCGGCCCGAACGGTAGAGCAGACCTATGGCATTGTAATTAGAAAAACTTGCGGCATAATCAGGAATGGTGTGCTATTACTTTTATAAGGGATCCCTCACTCCACCCGTCCGTTTCATCCCTTTTTCTGTCCGATTTTTCCATTCGAATAACATGGGGCCATTTTCAACTCGCTCTCATGGCTACATTTTTTATCGTACAAAGTTCAGCATAACCTAACAATTCTTCCTACTGACCCCCCCCTTCGCATTCCACCACTTAGTTTTTTGGTTCGACGTTCCTACCTCTTCGTTTTCATCCCTCATTCTTCCCATTCATTTTCAATGGGACGGACAAAACTTCTCTCACGGCCACAATTTTCATCGTACACACATGCAACTTCACACACCGCATCCTGGTAACCCCCTCATCACATTCCATGGTTTCCTCATTCACCTTTCCCTCTCTTCATTTTCATCCCTCTTTTTTCCCATTCATTTCCAATGGCAAGGACTCAACTTGCACTCACGGCCACAACTGCCATCGTGCACACCTATAACTTATCCTGGTGACCCCGTTTTCATACACCTATTACGTATCCTGCTGACCCCCTTTTCACATTAAACCACTTGGTTTTCAGATCGACCCATCAGCACTTGTTTATTTATCCCTCTTTTTCCCCATTGACTCCCATTCATTTTACTGCTCGACAGTAGTGCGCAGATTCAAATTTAAGCACTGATGTGAAACTTGCCATGACGCTCTGTGACCTCACCACGTGACCTCTGGTGGCATTAGCGTTAGCATGTTAGCATGCAAGCATGCTAATAAGCTAACATATTCTGAATGAAGTGAAACTTGCCATGACGCTCTGTGACCTTGCCACGTGACCTCTGGTGGTATTAGCGTTAGCATGCTAGCATGTTTGTAAGCTCATGTATCCCAGATGAAGCCACCTTCTACCGTCTGCATTTCACGATGCAAGCCCATCTCAAAATTACTTCAGGAATTTTGTGAGTGGTTTCTAGTTTATAATAATATTTATATATAATTTTATTATTACTATAATTATATCACTACCAATTTCATCATGTACAGTAGTACTTACTGCTCCTTCTATTCTATGGTGGTAACCCCATAACCCTTTTTATATTTAGGTGTTGTACTGATGATAAATTTGTGTAGGAGAATGGTCACAAGGCTTATAAAGGAGCTTTAATTGATGGACTTCAGATTAATTCTAGACTTATTTAGTAAGAGTAACAGGGTTGATTTGATTTTCACTAAAAGGAAAACCTTAAAATACAACACAAAATTATGCAGAATATAATATTTTTGCTACCAGCAAGTTACATATTAAGGCCTTAATTGGTTTCATCCACTTACAAATTTATTCC
>JAOVYU010011334.1:0-12195 GCA_025674565.1 Synodontis membranacea
GTCAGGGACGGAAGGGTCCAGCCATGTCTCTGTGAGAACAAAGAGGTTGCAGTTCTTAATGTCCCTGTGGAAAGTTAGGACTGATTTGGAAGCAAAAGGGGAACCAACACAATATTAGGCAGGTGGTCATAATGTTCCTGACTGGTGTGTATTATTGATAATCAGAATAGAGCTCACCAGTTTCACTGCCATGTAAGATCAAGCACAATTTTGCCAAATTTGTGAAGGTGCTCTCATGACAAGATCCAGGTGAGCAATTAGTCTCTCTAAAACAATGGAAAAAATTGGCAGTGGATTGTAGCCTTATATTTGTCACAGTCATTGGAAAACTGACATTCTGACAAGGCCTAAACAAAGCACTTCAGACCGATCTTTACTGGCTTTCCATACATAACCCTGAGTCTTTCATCGGTGGAGAAGATCATCTTTCTCACATACATGACAATTTTTCTTTTATTTATTTTTTTTTACTGTATTCGGTCTGACTTTGTATTATTGTTTTTTCTGTGAGGCATGTTCTATATTGTATTTATAGTTTAATAATTATTTTAATTTGTAATTGTGTACAGTGTCCTTGAGTGGCCTTAGAAATAAAATGTATTATTATTATTATTATTATTATTATTATTATTATTATTATTATTATTATTATCTTGGTTGCTGTGATAACATTAACCTTTTTTGTCCAGCTCACTCTATAACTCATGTTGTCCAGCTCACTGTATGTACAGTTAATCTAATCTGAGCATGATGCACTTGGTCTGGACTTTGAGTCCAGTCTAATCCAGTCCCCATTATGATTGTAAAAGTATAAAAGTTGGATGTGTGTCCATATTGAGGAAATAAATGATATTTTCAAGCTAGGTTAACCCTTCACTGACTCTCATAATCAACAATCTGAATATTTTTCATATTTTCCAGTACTGATTGACCCCAGTGAAGCCAGGAACTTCACAGACAAAGTGATTTTGAGACAGCTAAATTTACTTCTTTATTTGCAGATTGTACAGATTTATATATCCCTCAGTATATGTGTTGTAGATGGTTTACCTTTATTATATATGAACCATTTCCCCTTTAGATGCTCATTATTTCTAAGAATATTTCTGTCATGATTATGAGCTTAAGAGCCCCAGTGTATGCAATTCAAAAATTTAATTTTCAAAGCTAACCCTAATTTCCAATATTCTTTCTCATACCAAAGATCACTGTACAACAATAAAACAGACAAAATACACAATGAAATAAAAGAAGGGCAATGAAGAGGTAAAGAATTCCAGAGTATGGGGGCTATGACACTAAAACATCTGCCCCCACAGTGACCAGTCTGAATTTTGTGACAGCTTAGAGTTCAGGACCAGCATACCTGAGAGTATGAGCAGAGAAATACAGTGCATCCGGAAAGTATTCCCAGCGCTCCACTTTTTCCACAATATCCTATGTTACAGCCTTATTTCCAAATAAATTAAATTAATCTTGTACCTCAAACTTCTACACACAACACCCTATAATGACAGTGAAACAAGTTGTTTGAAACTTTTGCAAATTGATTAAAAATAAAAAATAAAATAAAACATTTACATAAGTATTCACAGCATTTGCCATGACCCTAAAAAGTGAGCTCAGGTTCATCCTGTTTCCACTGATCATCCTTCAGAAGTTTCTGCAACTTGATTGCAGTTCACCTGTGGTAAATTCAGTTGATTGGTCATGATTTGGAAAGGCACACACCTTTCTATAAAAGGTCCTATTGTTGACAGTGCATGTCAGAGCACAAACCAAGCCATGAAGTCTAAGGAATTGTCTGTAGACTTCATGGCTGTAGACCGAGACAGGATTGTATCGAGGCACAGATCTGGGGAAAATCCAGAGGAATCGGGATTTATATCTATTTATTTCCGAGGAGCGCGGACTTGTATTCGCTTAATGGATATCTCAACCTAATGACTCTAATGTGTTCATGTGTGCTCAGCCAGTGTTCTGATGTAATCAAGTTCAAGTTCATGCTCTGATGTGTTCACTTTCAAGTTTATGTTCCCTTTCCATTGATGTGCTCAGAGTCCCCCTTGTTGGAAATCTATTTTCTGTTGAAGCTCTCCTACTAGATCCAGCTCTAAGATGCTCGGTTACTTACCCTGCACTTCTGTGTATACACTTTAATAAACCTATTCCACTTAACCACATCTGCATCCTCTGAGTCTTCTGTTCCTGACAGATAGTTGGCATGGGAAGATATTAAGGCCTGGGCCAGAGATTCTGCATCTGTTTTTTTAAACACAGAGTGCCAATGTACAATGTTTAATTTATGGCAAAGACCTAATGTGAGGTTTCAAAGAGGAAGATGGATCAAATATTTCACCCCAGTTATAAAATGCTGCAGGTTTAACAGTCATCCCATCGATCCCAAATGAAAAGATAGATGATTTTGATAAAATGTATAATTGTTGTAAGGTCAATTTTACTGGGATTCAGTTTTAGAAAGTTTAATATTTCCAGAGCAGTTTAAGATAATTACCCTTCTGAAGGGGAAAAAGCTGCAGGGTTTAGGCAAAACCTGTAATGTGTCACACATACTGCACAAAGGCATTCACTGCTCAATGGATCTGCTGTGAATTCGGGAAGATGTGAAAATATTGCTCATTATTATTTTTCCAAGTTCACATGGGACACATGAAATGAGTCTGCAGGATACATCTGACCTTCAACATCACCTGTAATAGGGTCAAACATGGAGTGAAACGGTGAATCACACCCCAGGAGCCTGACAGATCTTGTGTGACATCCTCAAAGGGGTGATATCACTGCCTTGCTGTCTCTCTTTTATTAATCAAAGAACAGTTTACGATGAACCTCAGCGCCATGTGGGCCCCAAGCCGTGCTGCACAGTTGTCTTTGAGTTAAGCTCAGATTGACCCCAGAGAGGATAGCAGAGTTTCATGTATCTCACAAACCAGGAACTGGTGAACATAGCCCCGAATTTTTGATGGATGTTAATTTCATTATGATGAATGAATCGCTGAATGAATCATGCATTCATGCACTCTCACACACATACACACATAGATGCATACAAGCACTCCCCCACACACACATTTCACAAATACTAACACACACATCCACTGCAGTTGCAGCGTGCGGCTGCTCACTGCTCCGGGTGTGTGTGCTCACCCCTCACTTGTGTGTGTTCACTGTATGAGCTGTATAAAATGAGCAAAAAAGATTTTAGGCATAAGAGAAAGTAAAGTAAATTAGTTCACATATACTTTCACTTTCTTCTTCAGCCTCCCTATTCTATTCCTAATTTTGTAGGGATATAAAAGAGAACTACTTGATTAAAGGTGGTGGTTTAAATGCTATTGAAAACCCCATCTCACATATTTCTATTCATTTCTATTCATGAAAAATCTGGTGACCTTAGAGTTATGAACTACAAAATTATTATAAAGTTCCAAACTATTTGGACTGGGTTTCTAAGGGGTTAAGCTACACACAAGCTGAAGATCACTTCAGGATGTGCACTACCAAGCATCAGGAGTTGTAAAGGGAACACCACCATCCCAAATAGGAACAAGGATCTGGGGCTGTATAAATGGTTTTATCATCTATGTTTCATACTGTAAAGGGTAATGGTATGTGATACAGCACAAAAGAACTTTCAGAAACAGTAACAACAATTTTGAGAAAGCCCTTTCCTGTTTCAGCATGACAATTTGCCCATGCACAGAGATTGATAAAGGAATCTGTTACTGAGTTTGGGGTAAAATAACTCGTGTCTCTACACAGAGCCCTTCTCTCATTCCTTGTCATCTTTGGGACAAATTGGAAGGTGAGCCAAATCACCCAGTAACAGTGACTATCTCTCTCTCTCTCTCTCTCTCTCTCTCACACACACACACACACACACACACACACACACACACACACACACACATTTTCCTCTTACCTGTGTAAAGTATGAGTAGAAACAAACAGTTCTTCATCACTAATTTGTTGCTGTGAAATCCTAAATCTGAAAATAAATACACTTAATGAGAACATGAGAAATCTCTAAACAGTCCTACTTCAAATCATGAGATTCCAATTTGACGCAAGATACTTAACTACATTTCACTATAAAAAATTACAAAGTTAACTCAGCTTTTACAATCTATTGGAAAACAGGTCAACTTCAACTAAAACATAAAATGTTACACAGAACATGCAGTATTTAACAGGCAAAAGTTTGGACACACCTAGTCATAGGTTTTTCTATATTTTTATTAATTAAAAGACATTTCATGCTGTTGAATTGCTTATGTCAAGCAGTTCTTGACATAAAATAGATTACAACAATTACTACAGTTGTGGAATAGGGCTATTTACTGTACACCAACTCTGCTTCAACACAACACAACTGATGATCTCAAATGCATTAAGAAAGCAAGAAGTTCCACTAATGAGCTTTTGACAAGGCACACCTGTAACTAAAAAGGACACCAGGTGACTACCTCATGAAGCTGGTTAAGATAATTAATGCCAATAGTGTACACAACTAACCCTAACCCAAGGTAAACATGGCTACTTTCATGAATCTATAATTTTTTTTAAATATATTTAGCTTTTTTAGCGCTTTTTTTGTTTGTCACATAATTACATATGTGTTACATATAATCATAGTTTCGACATCTTTAGTATTGTTCTAAAATGTAATAAATACTTAGAATAGTAAGAACTCATCACTGAAACTCACCTATTATGAGATGACGAAGGATGTCTGTGTGTTCTGTGAGCCTCTTATCCCTGACAAGTTTAGCTGCCTGTCTAAGAAAACTCTCATGCAAAACAATCTTATCCACATGACAGGAAAATGTGTTTCAGTCTGATTTCCCTTTCAAATATATCACAATTTGTTTTTTTTCAACTGGAACATGGCTAAATTGATTGTCCTGATGTGCCAGGATATGATGAAATGTCATTGTAGCATTAGACAATCAACACAGCTCAGGTACACAGTGGTCTCAGAGTGAGATTTTTTGTTCCATGCATGATATGAAAATATAAAGAAAACGACAAAACACAAGTCTTGGCTGTTTTTCACTGCTCTGACATAGCTTTTAACATACACACTCGCACACCTTGGCCCCGTTCAGCAAAAAGAGGCAGAAGCGAGAAAAAAACATTCTGTTAATATGCACCTACAATATAGGTCTTCGAAGATAGTGTCCTCATTCCCCTGCACTCCTGCTGCATACTCCCTCTAGTGAGCATCCCTAACTGCCACAGTGCCTCCCTACCCACCTGTAATTAGAGATGCAGTGAAACTGCATACCTATTGTTCTTCTGTTTAAACTTCTTCATCTCCCGTACCAAATTTTGATTTCAAATAACTCAATCACAGATCATCGCACACAGACAAATAATACACCAAACCGTGCGTTTCGATCGGACTCGCTATGCTATTATTTCGATCAACAGAATATGTTACCATGGCAACATTATTCACGCTCAAACACACTTGAGCTCCCATACGGATGCATTGAGGGTGCTATTACTTTTCCCCATTGACTCCCATTCATTTCACTGCAGATCCCATAGGAATGCATTGACGGTGCCAGCTTTCAAGCACTCAGTTGAGGCTTGCCCTGACGCTCTGTCACCTGACCACATGACCTCTGGTGGTCTTAGCATTAGCATGTTAGCATGCTAATAAGCTTACATGCCCTGAATGAACCATGCTACTACCACGTTAACAGTATGCTAATGACTGCTACATCCACTGCATCCCTCTCGCAATTTGCCGCAGGGAATTGTAATTCAGCTGTAATTCATGTTGTTGTTTGGCATTTTTGTTTAGCTACTTTGCCCTCTGTGTGAACAATACACCTCAGATAAACAATTGTTAAATATGATTTAACAATTGTATTAAAGTAATTTCAACTCAGTTGTATTAGTATATTATTTGTAACAACAGTGCCATTGACATCAGGATGAACGAGATAGTGAGATTCTCAAATAGTAAAATGTGACCCCGTTATTGGTCTCAACAACTTCTGCACATGCTCTTCCTCATGGCACCTGATAGTGGATGAACATATTAGGCAGCAATTGAACATTTTGTCCTCAAAGTTGATGTGATAGAAGGTGGGCAAGTGTAAGGATTTGAACGAGATTGACAAGGGCCAAATTGTGATACAACTGGGTCAGAGCATCTCCGAAACTCTTGCGGGGTGTTCCCAGTCCTTCAGGTTTACTTCAAGGGGTTTAACAAAATTGCATTAACCCTTTACAAATTATAGCCATTTGTTACATAGACACTCCATTTTCACAGGCTCAAATGCAATTGGGCAATTGACTGATGAGCAGTTTCATGGCCAATTGTGGACTGGTTCTTAGTTATTTACAAATTAAAGCGATAAAAAGTCTGGAGTTGACTCCAAGTGTTGAATTTTTAAACTCTGAATATGTGGTCCAAATAGGTGTTTATGCATGTAAAGGAGGCCATCATTAGGCTGAAAAACAAAACAGTGTTCTACAATGCCCAGGTCAAAGTCCAGATCTGACTCCCATTGAGAATATGTGGCACTTTTTGAAAATTGCAGTCAGTTACATCAACCCGACATGAAAACCTGGAGCAAATCTGCCAGAAAGAAAATCACTCAAAACAGTGTGCATAGCTCATAGGAATGTAACCCTCGAAAGGCTGAGATTTACCCCCAAAACAACTACTTAAACAATAGGTGGTTCTTTCAAGGACTAGTCTGAAGGGGATGTATACATTAGCAAGCAGCATATGTAATTTTTGATTTTGAAAAATCTGCCGATTGTCATGTAATGCATGGTGTTTGTGTTTAGGATGCATTCGCAGGGATCCACAGTGAAAGTGAAAATTAAAGAGCTTACTATTTACAAATCAGCAGAAAAATCCAAAACACAATACAGAGACAAAGTCAAGCAGGCAAGGGTCATAATCACAGGCAAACAACATCCAGGGCTAGACAGAGGCAAAATCCAAAAAGCAGAAATAAAGTCCATAAATCAAGAACCAGAACTAGAACAAACAAAATAACAACATAGATGCTCATGCTTCACGCCATGTTCTGTGAGCCCGTATAGTATAATGTCCATAATCAGCGCTAATGCAGTGCAGCTTCAGAGAGTAATCGCTTCCACATTTCGAAGTGTGTGTGCATTGAGGGCTGAGAGCGCGGATGAGTGAGCCACGCTCGTTGCATGACACCGATAGTACTTATTTTAAGAGCATTTTGGTTTGTAATAAAAATTCTGACTTGATTACTCCATATAAGTGTCATTTGAAATCCAGACAAATCTGATCAATTTTAAGGGAGTTGATAGATGAGGCATTGAAAATCGAAACTAATACTTCAATTAATTAGATTAATGTAAGCTATAATAATAAATCAATCATCAGTCATTATGATAGAATGCAGGCTGGATGTGATCGCAGGGAACCACTTTATCATTAACAAAGAAAATGACATAAAGCCAAACACATGAAGAAAACAAACTCCGGCACACTGAATCCAAACAACACACATGCATCAAACATAAAAGGCAAGCAACAGCTCTGATCTAAATACTGTACAGGCAACTTTAGGGCTATAAACAGGCACACCAGGTATATCAGAGGCTAAGCAGAGACAGAATTAAAAAAACAGACAAAGTTCACAAAATCAGAGACAAAACCCTGAACAAAAGTCTTGGCAATAACAACATAACTGCTAAAGCTTTGCACCAATGTTAGTGCGAGCGAGTTCTTAAATAGTGTCCTAAATAGAGGATGCAGCTGACTCAAGCATGGTGCTTCCACATCTATCGAGTGTCAGAGTATTATGGGTAGCAGAGACAGGGTGGAAGTAAAGGACTCACTGGACTGTGAGATAGCTCAAACGAGCACATAGCGCTCATGACATGACCATGGTGCACTCAGATCATGATCTTTGTAGCAAGTGACTTCAACCACACTTTTTATTAAGTCAGTTATGCCCAAATTCAATAAACAAGTGAATTTTCCAGTGAGAGAGAACAATATCCTGGAGCAAGTTTACATTAATATTCCAGGAGCATTTAAAGCAGATCCTGCATATTTATTGCAATCAGACCACATTTACCTAACCATGACTCAAGCTCACAGACCCCGGATATGCAAAACAAAGCAAGACATCAGGTGTGGCCTGAGTAAGTCACCTTTGTTTGCAAAGAGCTCAGACCTTGAGGAATATGTTGGATCAGCATTAGGATAAATATGCTTTTGCACAGAGAAATGTGTTAACACATAAGAAAATAAAGGTGTTTTCTACCCAGAAGCCATGAATAAACAGAAGACACTACTCACTGAGTAGGATCCAGGTTTTAGTTCAGATGATAAACAATCCCACAGTGCAGCATGAGGACCACTTAACAACAACAACCTCCAGGAATGGCATTGAGGCACTGATAAACTATAAGACCACTGTGAAGCAATATGTTTTATGAATGTTTTATTAATTTCTGATTCTGTTCTATCATCTATCTGATTGATATGAATGAATCATTGTATGACTGTTCTGTTCTGTACTTAAGACAAAGGTTTTCTGTTAGATATGTGGAGACATGACACCCAGCCTCTGCTGCTTCTTCTTCGCACATTGTTCCCATAATACTCACGTCAAAGAGGAGGATAAGAACCGGTTTGAACTAGGTCTCATATCTACGAGACCCTGAAGAAGTTACGCACACACATACCATATAAGCGAAGCTGTAATGAATGACAGGGGTGAGCACTGCTACAGCATCTGACTCACTCGAATGCTCCGCACTTTTTCTCTCTTTCTCTTCCTTCTTTCCTTTCTTATATATTTGGAATAAAACAACATTTCTGTTGGTACGATCGGTCTGTTTGCCTGTTATTTCCACCACACCACCAACCTGCTGCAGAGGATGCCAAACTGCCTGATAACCGGAACCAGTTCTTTGTCCACTGTGATTCCCATAACAAAGGAACTGCTTCATTCATCCTCCAAACACCAGAGGAGCATACACTGGTTTTACAGCACCACCAGGTGAGGGCCACATTGAAGAAAATCAGTGCCAGCAAGGCAACAAGCCCAGATCGGTGTCTGGCCAGGTACTGAAAGTATTTGCTGACCAGTTTACAGAAGTGTTTAACAGCGTATTCAGTCTCTCATTATAGCAAGCTGCTGTTCTGATATGTCTGAGATGCTCTTCCATCAACTCTTTCCATCAAAGCAACTGTGAAGTGCCTGAATGACTACCATATTTCACATATCAAAACCATCATTCCACCTAATCTAGATAAGAACCAGTTTGCCTACACAGCAAACCATTCTACAGTATATGCCATTGCAAGTGGATTGTAAGGATGGAGTTCAGTACAATCACCTAGACACTCCCCTAGACACCTTTTATGCCAGCTAGCTGAGAAATGAGGCCAATTTTTTTTTTTCTTGGAACATTTCTGCTGCAGTGACTTGGGACTTGAATTGCCACAGACTTTCATACACTCAAACCCCTATCAGTCAAAACTTTTGTTTAAACTATAGTGAATTATGTTCTACACAATGTAGTTTTGACCATGAACACAGTTACGTTAGTATTTTATGTGTAATTACACTATCTTGTGTCACCCAAATGAGGATGGGTTCCCTTTTGAGTCTGGTTCCTCTCAAGGTTTCTTCCTATTGTCATCTCAGGAAGTTTTTCCTTGCCGCCGTTGCCTCAGGCTTGCTCATTAGGGGATATACATATAAATATATATATTTATAAGATAAATTTTATAGATTCTTATAAAAAAAAGCAAAATTTGTAAAGCTGCTTTGAGACAATGTCCATTGTTAAAAGTGCTATATAAATAAAGTTGAACTGAATTGAATTGAAATTGAAAGGAAGTCTTTGCAGCAGATAGTGAGGACAGCAGAAAGCTTCATCAGGGTCCCACACCCAGCCATCTCCCACCTCTATGAAAGGTACATCATTCACCTTGCAAACAGCATAGTGAAGGATACTGTCCACCCCCACATACACTATTCTCTCTCCTTCCATCTGGCAGACGGTTCCGCAGCAGCAGAACTGTAACTGCTAGACACTGTAAGAGTTTCTTTCCCCAAGCAGCTCTCACTTCCACAAGAGGACTGTTAAACTCAGTAACAACACACACATACACCTTTCACAAACACAAAAACACTACAACTGGTCTTTCACACATTATGCTGATTTTCACACTTCTATTGTATATCTGCTAAAATATGTCTACCTGGAGTTATCTAGTGCAAGAAACGTCACGCTCTATAAATAGGCATTGTGTAACAGCAAGCAGCACTGATTGGTCTGTGGGGTCAAGGTTACAGGTCACATGGCAGAAAATCTGTGCATGCGCATGTAGTTATTTTAACAATGGCATACAGTACAGCAACTCTGGATATAACTGACTGTTAACGGACAGGTCCCTTAAACTATCGTGATACCCTATGGACAGGTCCCTTAAAGTCCGTTATAACGGGATTCTACTGTATTCACTACATACTCACTTGTGTCCTGTCTTTGCTTACTGTACATAATTAGCTACTTAAAATTAGTACCCTTTTATTTTACAAAAATTTTGTTCAATTATTATTTATGTGTAAATTTCTGTTTTATGTGTAATTTTATAATTTTTTGGTATATTTAGATCTTATTTATGTCATGTCTCATGTGCTCCTTGACTGCGCAGGAGACTTCTGCCGGCGCGTGCGTCGCTCAGCCCTCTCATTCTGCGCGATCCCCGCACACCTTTGATGAGCATGAGACTTCCGAGAGTGCCTGTGTGTTGCCCGTGGCAACATACTACCATCGTGTACGTGCTTCTGAGGCACACAGACTTCCGCGTTCACGTAACTGTGTGCACCTGAGGACTATTATGGACATTAGGGACACTATAAAGGACTGTCTCACGCATGCTTTGGTGCGAGGCTTTGTATCTCCCTCACATGCTCTGTTCTCTGTTCTTCTACGTTCGCCCGTTTGGGTTTGTTTTTGTTTTCTGTTGCTCAGTTTATAACTGTTGTTTTGGGCTCTCCACAGTTTCTCACGGTTATTTGTAATACTAAAGGGCTCTCCTTTATTTAGAGGAGGATTGACTGAGGATTGACTGTAGTCAGAGAAATACTGTGCACAGGCTTGGAGTTCATCAGTTTTATTTCTGTACACCCTGGACATTACAAAGCATAATGGATGGAAATGGTTGCCTCAAAGGTTGTGTCTTAAACCAAGTCTAGGCCCCCTTTGTGTTGGTTTGCATCAGGAAAGCAGCAGTGTTCAGCAGAGGCCCAACAGAGCTAATAAATGCTTCCTGAATATAAGTAAGCTTGAGTGTCTAATCTTATACAAAGCTCAGTCAAATGCACCATGTAATCCATCAGGTAGGAAATTAAAAACAAAATAGAGAGCTGTTGTTTTCACCCTTATCTTGCATATACAACTGTTTGGACTTAAATTAGCCATAAAAAAAAGAAAGAAAAACAACCAACATATATGAGGACAAACAAGGACAGAGCAGCACCAAACAGTGTCATAGCAATGAGCATGCACCAGGATAAGGTTCCAATTTCTAATCACACTGTGTCTTTTTCAGTGTATCTCTTTGTATTCCAAGTAAGTATACATTGCTTAAAATGTACTTCTACTACTAATAAAATGTAATACAGTCGTCCCTCACCACTTCACGCTTCGACTTTCGCAGCTTCACTCTATCGCATTTTTTTCAAATACAGTATATTCATTAAAAAGTTGATGGAGACAGTGAAAATGATACAGAACACGCACGGTTGTCTGAGTCAATTATACACCCCTGTATTACAATTAAAATTACTGTACATATGGACTGTAGGCCTGTGTGTAAATGATGCATGCATTGCGATTCTGGAATGCACTTGATGGAGCGATGGATCCCTACACCCTACACATATGAAAAGACAACGCCAGCAACTGCCTATCACGATGTTCTTCAGCTGCGCATCATCATCGGACAAGTTGCACTATTTTCATAGGTTAGTGGTTGTGTGTAAGAACTGTGTGTGTGATTAAATGTACGATAATAATAATATGATATCTGTAACATCTAATATGTCTTATTTTCTCTTATTTGGTCTAATATATTGGGTAATACAAGTGTAATGGTGACCAAAGGGTGTTATTTCATGTCTAGAGGGCTCTAATAATGTT
>JAOVYU010011447.1:0-12187 GCA_025674565.1 Synodontis membranacea
GTGGAGGTCATTATTAATTTCATCAGAAGGTATTTCTAGAATTCAAATTTGTGGGAACAATCTGGATAAATAAGCTTCAGTTAATTTTAAAATTTATTGTTATACATATAGCACAAAATGAACTCAGGCCCAGTCTCATTGTACTACACACTCTAGCTTTTCTCATAGCTATGTTGGACCTAGGTTACATATAGACCACTATTATAGTGTCAAAATTCTGTACACCAATCTAATAAATGTTCCTTCACAATAGAACAGATCTCAACCAGAGGCTTTTGTCATCAACAAGCTTTAGGCATAATTCTGGCTATATATTTGATCACTCTTTTTGACAAAATTGGTAGAGTTCATTTAAATTGGTTGGTTTCCTGGCACTGACCCAGATTTTTAGCATAGGCCACAAATTTTCAATAGCTTTCAGTTCATGGCTTTGGGAAGGCCATTCCAGAAGCTAAATAATAGCCTGCTTTATCTATTCCAAAACCAGTTTTGATGCATGTTGGGATCATTGTTGCATTACAGCAGTCCAGCCATTGACTGATTGTTGATAGCTGCTGATTGATTAAAGAATTTGTAGGTGTTTGGGAGTTGATGATCCTGACCTGCTGCAGCAAGCTCATTGGATCGTGGTGGTAGTTTTATACTGTGAGAATCACATTCTTTGATTCTCCAATGTTTTTTAACACCATACTGCTACTGGGAAGAAAAAAGATTTCGACACCTTCATTGTCTCCTGAATTACTGATCACTGACAGTTATGAGGTATCCCAACCCACAAAACACTTATGTCTGGGAGGTCCTCCCACCATGACGAACAGCCCCAGCCCCACCCCCACCTCGTGCGTCCTTCAAACACGATGACTCCTCTGCCCCAGCCCTGGGCTCCAACAGGCTACATGAGCAGGCACACACACCGTGATCCACACATTAGTAGTCTCTCTCTCTCTCTCTCTCTCTCTCTCCCCCCATCCCCCCCGTCCCTCCTCTCTCTCTCTCTCTCTCTCTCTCTCTGCCTCTCTAAAGTCTGCCCTACTGTCTCGCGTTCATGCTTGTGTGTGCCTGCTCCAGGGTCCGGGATATTTTATTTCATTTGTGGGCATCAGGGAGCTGCTAGCAATATGCGGGAGACACGCAGAACTTTGTGGATGTCTGAACTATTACATTTACATTAACAGCCTCTTCTAGTAGAACCAAAATACAGCTAGCCTGCTAGCTAACCCCAGCTACCTGAATTAGCTAGCACCACTAACTGCAGCAAACCGCAATGAGACCAAACACGTTTGAGTACAGGTTAAATTGGTCGGGTTTTGTTGTATTTTAATATATTTGAATGTTGGGCGGACTTTCTGAGCTGTTTCTGTGGGATGTTGAGGTGGCGAGGCCTTGGCAGCAGCAGAGTTTGCTGCTGAAGTGCAGGAGGAGCTAGCACTATGAGCCTTCCTCCGAGGACTACAACCTCAGCGTCAGCGAGAGCACGTGCACCTCACTGCGCCCAGTTCCTTGACGGCAGCGCTGGGCGAGGCAGAACGAGCTGAACCGATCATGGCTGAGCTACATGGCCAGGGAAAGGTGCGCCAAGTGATCGTCAATGAGAACGGTGAAAGAACTTGCCGGGTGCAGGGCATCCCACAATGGCAGGCACAGGGGTGGGATCAAGACATTGTGGTGTACGCCGGAAGGTGTGGCCACATGCAGGGTTTCCCGCGGCGGCGTGCAACAGCTGAACGAGGTGCCTGTTTCCGCTGTGGAAAGCAAGGGCACATCGCTCGCTACTGCCCTTGGCCCATCAGAATAGGTTGTACATGGACTGTGCTCGATTCAGTGCAGTGTCACGCGCTTGTTGACAGTGGCTCTACCATTTCGCTTGTTCGTTGTGGACAGAGATGGAAATGTGGCGCACTATTCAATGACTTTATGGACAAAGAGCAGCTCATAATGGAGCAGCAGAGCGATCCAGTGCTGTGTGAGGTCATGGAGTGGGTGAAATCAAGCCAGCAACTGGATTATGCCACGATCTCTCACCGCAGCCCCGAGCTGAAGTCGCTGCACTCACAGTGGACACACCTGACTTTTCGTGATGGATTATTATACTGCCGCTGGGAACGTCTGAGCGGAAGGGGCGATCTTTTGCAGCTTCTGCTGCCACGAACACTGCGGGAACGAGTGATGAGATTAGTGCTCGGACATGTAGGTAA
Source organism: Synodontis membranacea (assembly GCA_025674565.1). Classification (NCBI taxonomy): domain Eukaryota; kingdom Metazoa; phylum Chordata; class Actinopteri; order Siluriformes; family Mochokidae; genus Synodontis; species Synodontis membranacea. Next base: position 2,196 of record JAOVYU010011447.1, read on the forward strand.
GGGCACTTTGGCATCACTAAGACGTTACGTCGACTGAGGGACCGTTTCTACTGGCTGCGTTGCCACACGGACACTCAACTGTATGTGCACCATGAAAAAGGGCGGTCGCTTGAACTGGACTTTGTGCATGAGCCTGTTTCACCCTGCCAGAAACCTAGATGTTCCCAATGCCAGCGCTGACTGCCTCCGCATTTGAGAGACTTTGTTTGCGGTAGAGTGTTTGGAGACAGCCACTTCTTGGGAAGGGGCAGTGTAGCGGGAGCAGGATTACCCAGCATTCAGTGCGGTTGTTTGTAGAGAGTTATCCACCATTATTGAGATGTGTGTTTGGTTTAAAGGCTCCGGCCGAGTTTGAGATGCATGTATGAGTTTGAGTGAATGAGTGTATGTGTTCTCCCTTGTGTCTGTGATCGAGGTCGAGAAATAAAGTTCCCAGCCATTGTAGTGGGAAGTTCCTTTTACTCTCTGTGTCTGCCTCGATTGAGGAAAAAGCGTCCTACGCTACATTGGTGTCAGAAGTGGGATTGAGGCAATGACAACGCTGGAAGAGACCACAGAGCTCATCTGCCAGCACGAAGATGTCCAGCTGGGAAAACCCCTTCTGTGGCAAAGAGGAGAAGGAGGCGGAGGAAGAGCGCTCATCTGCCGGATGGAGCCAGCACTGCGCGGGTCGCAAGGGGAGCAGAGGGATGAAGACTCACTGGCGCAGGAGGCAGAGGAAGAGCACGTCTATGATGACTCTTTCTCTCTCTCTCTATATATATATATATATATAGAGAGAGAGAGAGAGAGAGAGAGAGAGTTATCATAGACACTATATATATAGTCATCAAAGACATGAATATCACAGAAATATTGGGCTTTTTTATTATTTATTTGAACTTTTATTCTTCTGGGTAAGAATGGTTGTACAACATACATCTTTATTAGATAAAAACAAGAACATGTTGTGCAAGTTTAAAATTATTTTGAGCCTTCTGAAATCTACACAGGGTCAAAATTATTATACTATACTACATACAAGTACATACTACATACAAGTTGAAAAATATAAATACACCCATTTAGATTATTAATTCAGTGGTACATGTTATTGATCATGACTGACTACAGCTCATAGATTCTCTGTGCAAATCATAAAAATGGCTTGTTTTGCAAGGACAAGTTAGTGGGCATCTTAGCCAAGGTCTGGAAGAAGACCAAAAGTATCACCTTCAGCTGAGAAGAAATTGGTTTGGATGGTCAGGAACAAATCAGGAACCATGAAGGCACAGGCTGACATGGGCTGGAGGCTGCTGGAACACTGTCTGCAGTCAGGAGAGTTTATAATTCCATGAACTGTAAGGCTGGCATCCAAGAAACAACATTTTCTCCACAATTGACATCTTCAAGCTCGAATAAAGTTTGCCGATTACCACATGAACAAAGAAAAAGACTTCTGGAGAAAAGTTTTATGGTCAGATGAAATTAAGATTTGAGATGTTTGGCCAGAGTTAACTGTTTAGCATGCTGGTGGTAGCATCATGCTCTGGGGCTATTTTGCTCCTAGTGGAACTGGTGAATTGCACAAAGTGGATGAAATAATAAATAACCTCAGAATTCTTCAACATAATCTCAAACATAATTTCAATCATCAGCTAGATGGTTGAAACTTGGACACAATTGGGTGTTCCAACTGGACAGTGACTGGAATAGAATGGATAAAGCAGGTAAACATTAAGTTTAAAACTCCTGGCCTTAACCCTATCAAAAATATGTGGATTGTGCTCAAAAGCATGCCAGGAAACACACAAATTGAATCTAACTCTACCATTTATTCCAAGAAAAGTGGTTGAATATCCAACCAGAATTCTGCCAGAAGCTTGTTGATGGCTACCAAAAGCATCTGGTCAAGGTGAAACTTGAATAAAGGACATTTAACCAAAAAAAAAAAAAAAGATTTGTGACCCACTGTTGATTTCCGAAATCCCCAAATAAGTTAAAAATTGTGCACCAATTTTTGTATTTTTTTTTTTTAACAAAAAATATTGTATAATTATTCTTCCTTAGAAAAACAGATCCAACAGACAAGCTACTGTAGCTCAAATTGCTTTAGAAGTTAATGCTGGTTCTGACAGAAAGGTGACAGAATACACAGTGTACTGCAGTTTGTTGTGTATGGGGCTACATAGCACCAGACCAGTCAGGGTGCCCATGCTGACCCGTGTCTACTGCCAAAAGCGCCAACAATGGGCCCAACAATGGGTGTTTTTTTTTTTGTTTAATTTTAATATTCTTTTATTTCTTCATTAGTAACAATGTTATGTATTTTTGTGAAACAAGAGACCTGGTAGATAAACATAGATTTAGAACAGCAAACATAAAAGCTAGTGCCAATATCCCAAACCTAGGTGTACTCACAAAAAAGGAACAGAACAGAACAGAGTATGCAACTGAGAATATCACCACCCACTTCAGGCTCAACAATGCATACAACACACACCCAGGATAAGAAACAGGGGAGCACTTTGGATTTTAAACACATTAATTAAACAAATAAATGAGTGCTTTGGATCAAAAATCATGTAGGGCACCATTTCCTAGAAGATCGACAAATATACCAGGGTTAAGTATGGGCTGAATACTAACCTAGAAAACATACCAACAACCCAGAAGAAACATAGGAAACCAACCATAACGGCGAACGCGGGAGAACACCGGCAATAGAAAAACAAACACACAAAATCCACCCCTGACTGGAGCAAATAATCGGGCCAAATGAGTGCACAAGAAAGTCTCTTTATAGCCTCCATAATTGTCCCAAATCGTCCTCAGGTGTGCGCAGTTACACGAACGCGGAAGTCTGTGTGGGTTTACCAACTACGCTACATCAGGCTAACAGCTCGCTTTCACACTTCTCTCTTGCTCCCTCTCTTGGTGTGACAGACTTGGTCCTGATTCATTTTCTTTAATAATAAATCAGGAATTAGAAGGCCTCCTGCAGTTTTTGGTTGGTGACGCATTTCGTGGAGTTTTTTGCATCAAATGAGCTTGGATTTTTATTAGAAAAGTCATTAAAGAAATGGTCTATTTTATTTTGAACATGCATCCAAGGCATAAGCCCAGTCAACATTTTAACTTTGGAGGGGGACAGGAGGTGGACAGGATTCAGTGACTCATTCGGATTTCCCCTGATTTGCTATTATTATTCTAAGACATTTTTATAGTTTATGGAAAGCCATGTGCCTGGAGGGAGTGGTCTTTGAGCATGCGCAGAACAGATCGGGCAGGCGGCACAGATCGGGTACTGACACCCCTCGCTCGCTAAAGACGCCATAGCCCCTCCCTCTGCCCGGCCGCACAATACACTCCCCCCGCTCGCTAAATATGCATCCCCCCTCGCTAAATACGCGTCCCCCCCATCATTAACATGGCACACTAACTAACAAGAAAATATCTAATTGGCACTCCATGTCAAAAAGGTTGCCGACCCCTGCCATAGTGAATTATTGGGGGGGATTCTGAATTTAAAAGAAGAAGAAGGTATCCCTGGGATTGTTCAGAATAATCAAATGCCTGTGATCAGCAGAAAAAAGTTTTCAATCTTCAGTCAGGCAGTCCATGAACAAATGTCATCTTTTTATTCAGTGCAATTAATTGTATAGATTTGAAATGAAGTATTAATCCATACAATATTGTCACTATGAAAGTTTAGCATTTGACAACATTTACACATTGTGTTATCCCCTGCACATGAAGTACAACCTTATTGGCTTTGGTTTGATAGTACCGGCTGTGACAAATTTTTGGATGCTTCTAACATTACCTTGATTCGTGTAATAGTCCTCAATGTATTTATGTCTACTCTCCTGGTCCACAGCATCGGCTGGATATCCTGACTGTTTCCACTTGAGAAATGTGTGGATATAACTGATGAACCACACCTCTATAATCTCAGTGAATCTGTAATACACCTGGTTAGAGCTTCAGTAAATTACTCACCCACACCCCCACGACGGCTCTTGCGTCATCACCATATGGTCAAGGAGCTTCCGTAAAATTCAGTTTTGTGCATGTGCAACAGAGTGTAAACACTAGCTTACCAGCAGGAGTTTTATAGGGCAAGACAGGAAAATACAGCCCTCTATGGGGATATACTGTGGCCTTGATAAACCCAAAATAACTCTGGTGAGAGGCAAAATCACTGTGAATGATTTTAGGGTGACCTAGAGGATATGGATAATTACAATTTATGTACTGATACAACAATTTTGCATCTGCGTATTCTACACTTTCATTAGGGGCGGTAGGTGTAGTGTAATTTAACAGCACAATTCCTTCCCCCATACAGAGGCTGGGAAGCACAAAATTTATTTTTAGAAAATCGTGTACTTCATGGTACACCATGTGTGTTCTCTAATAACAAACACGTTTATTCCATACAATGATTCTAGCTTCTGTAATATGTTCGCACATACCTTGCTCAAATAGTCAAAGGTAGTAACGGTTAGATCACAAACATTGTGTGGTAGAAATCCCATCATTGTCACAGCACGCGTTCCGCGCGTTCCGCTTTCACTGGGCTATCGGCCAGGAAAGCGAGTTCTGCGCATGCGCGCTGCACACCTGAGTGGAATCAGCGCTAATAACTCTGTTTATAAAAAGACGCTTGGACTTGCGCTTCTTCAAGGAAGCTTTAACGTCATTTCTGCCTGTTTTCCCCATGTGCATTTGCTCGTTTTTGTGACCGTTTTCACCTGGTGGACTTACTTTTCTCCGCATGGAATTACCGTCGGTATGAACATTACTTCTGGCCAAGTGCCCATGGACTTATCTCCCCTGTATGGACCTCACGGGCATCTGTTTATGTGTCTGTGGACTGTATTCGTTTCGACACATTCCCCTCAGGCTGGACTGTTATCCTGGGTCAGTTTTCCGGTTATCAGTGTTGCTGTCAGGACTGAGTGTGTGTGAACTGTTTTCTCCATGTCGCGTGTTCTCCACCAATTCCGTTTTGGTATAAGGATTATCTTCTATTGTTTTCATGCCCAAGTTCTGTCTCTGCTTACCTTTATTTACCTTTTAGTTTATGTTGATGTTTTCTGTTAGTTTCCCGTGCTCTAGTCTAGTCTGTTCAGTTTCCCTCCCGTGTATTCTACAGGTTGCCAGATCATCCCCTAAGTGTGTACGTGTGTTTCTTCCTCCAGCTATTATTATCGTATCTATTATTATTGTTATTCTCTTGGAGGGTTTGCTATTATCATCATCATCATCATCATCATTATTATTATTAGTATTAGTATTATTATTATGGGTGGTGAAACCACCCATATTACTATTGCTTTTTGAGGGGTTTTCGGGCAGCGGATTAGCGGCCTTCAGCCTGCTCGAGCTCGTAGAGACCGTTCAGCCGGTCGACTGGACACATGGAACGTGTCGACGTGACCTTCAGTGACCGATAGGCGGCCGGAAAATGCGTTTTGGGAGGCGTTTCTTGGAACTGCTCTACAATCATTTGTGAAGGCAGGGTAAAGACATTGTTTCACGCTTATCCTTACTCTCCTGGTTTGTAATCCCTGCATCGTGCGTCCGCCCATCTTCTCACACAAAGGGGCACACCGTGACAATCATACAGCAGTGGTAATAACCTAAATATATATTATACATAGTATAGACCATTAATTTCTGCTTGCCCATTTACAAAGTATTTAACCAGCTGTTTTTCAATTTTGTTAACTGTGTAAAAAATGCTGTCTGTGAACATAATCCATTCCATGTGAATGGAATGGCAGCATGTGAATAGGATTTAAATGAACACCTGTATTCACTGGGTGATGGTATGACAGGTGAATAAGATTAAATTTGTGTGATTTTAATTTTGTGCAGAAAACTGTCGCTCTACTGAATGGATGAGCACCAGTCCCATCAATGTACTCATTTCTGAATAGTGTACATGCTGTCATAAGAATGGCTTTGTCATTTATGCAGTATAGCATGTCTTACTTCTGGAAGTCAAAAGTACTGTGGCAAACTGTGTTGTACCAATGTTTCAAATTCGCTCTGGATGAGATCACTCTGGATAACAGCGTCTGCCAAAAACTGCCGTAAATGTAAAATTCCTGTTTTTGTTTCTCATTCACCATAAAATCCGGAGTGGTTTATGGACCCACATAACCTGAACTAAAGCAGTGGAGGAAAAAACTTTAACTCTGCTCTCAAAACCTAATGCTTTAATGCTTTGCTTAATGAGTCGATGTATTTATTGTTGTAACTGTGTACAATTACACATTTAATGTGTTCCATTAAAATGCAATAGAAAAGATGAACTATTCAAGTTTTTAAGTAAACATTCAAGTATCTTCAACAATGAAACAACATATTTCATAAAGCAATATTCATTAAATAAAACACACCAACAACTTCCACTGCTGATTTTTTTTCAATTACTGCATCATATTCATCAAAGTTCACCTTTGGATACAACAAATATATATATATTAAAATTATTTAATAACATTATAAGATGGTTATAATTGCTAACTGCTAGGTCATTTATATTTTATACCGTAATTACTTGCAAATACTTCGAAGCAAGTTACAAAACAATAATATGTATTAACATAAAAAAATAAATTATATATTTGTGAACGTTTTCACAAATCAGACTAGTCATTTTGAGTCTGATTAGGGGGTCCTAGGTTGGGGGTTTCTGGCCCCTAAACCCTCATGGTAGCATTCCATTTTGGGAATAGAGCTGATTTAAGAGGTCAGAAAAGCAAACCTGCATTTGTGAAAACTTTCACAAACCAAACTGTATAAAAAATGATATGATTTGTGTACTAATTGATTTCTTAATATAAATTATCCTGTATAGTAAAACAAAAAAAAAAGGCTTTGTGACCCTCACATAGTTTGAAGACACACTTATCAATGAGTGACTGAGTAAAGGTGATTTGTGAAATAATTCACAAATCACACTTGTCATTTTGTGTCTTATTAGGGGGTCTCATGTCCATGGTTGAGGTTTTCTGGCACCTAAACCCTCATAGTAGCATCCCATTATGGGAATAGAGCTTATTTAAGTGCTTAGACATACATATGAAAACTTTCTTTTTCCAATTTTAAACTTACATTTGTGAAGCTTACATAAGAAACAAAAAGTTACCAAAAATATATTTGTTGTAAATATTTCTCCATTTAAAAATGCCTCTTTAGCACCACCTGATGACAGTCAGATGAAACCTTATTTAAATGCAAGTTTACTGTCACGTTTCACCTCGAAGGTGGGCATGGGTGTGAGCTGCTGGACAGAATTGCAGAGATCAGAATAGGCAAGGAAATTGTAACGGAAAAATGTATTTTAATGACACAAAGGCAATGTACAGAACTAAGGCTAAAACAGGAAATGTGAATAAAAACATTGGCTGTGAGTTTCGGGCTTACAACAAATATCAAACAAGGATATCAGTACAAACTAAAACATAGGGTTAGGTAACAGAGACTTGAGACCAAACTTGGAACTTAGATAACAGTACAGCGGTAATACAGATCTCAATACAGACTTTAAACATGGAGTTAACTAACAGAGACTTGTGACCAAACTTGGAACTTTGTTAACAGTATAGCGTTAATAGAGATCTTAATACAGGCTTTAAATATGGAATTAGCTAACAGAGACTTGTACAGTATGTAGATACAGGCTCAAACCCAAGGACATAGAAGTTACCAACCAGGAAAAAGACAAAGGGGACTAGCACACACGGGTAACCCAGCAACGTTAAAGCCTCGTCCCGAAGCATGCACGAGGCAGTCTTTTATAGCGTCCTTAATTTGCAGTTATGCAGTCCAGGTGAGCTCGTGTGCATGCTCACGCTAGCAAGGTGGACCGATAGAGAAGGGCGGATGTGCGCACTGTATGAGAGTCCTTGTTTTTCACAGAGTGGCCAGGCGCGCTGCACGAGCATGCGAAAGTGAGACATGTGCGAGCACTGAGCACTCGCTGCATGACATTTACAAATCAGAAGTAACAGTGATTTCATGCTTTTATTACAATTACTTTCATTATTAGCCCAAATCCATTTGGGAATTTTTTCAAGCATTACTGGTATGTTATTTTTTTGTTATTAAAATGACAAAAACTGTTTTTTTGTGTTTAATTTTCTTTTATTTTTTCATTAGTAACATATTATGTCTTTTTGTGTACGATCGTCAAACCTTACTGGACATAAGAGCTGGGCTTTCCCACCGTTTCTTGTAGTTTAAGTTTTGGAATGCAGATCCTCCTTTGGAAACCCACCATTCATCTCATCTGAGACACCTTTGTCCTGGGTCCCTGGAACCCACAAACACTGACATAGAGGCAGAAGATCAGGCATTCTGGTTCGACTGAGACGACGCGCTAACAGACCACTGCTCCCCAGCTTATTACTGACTAATGTGCAGTCTCTGGAGAACAAGTTGTGTGAACTTCAGGCACGGATCTCATTTCAGCAAGAGACATGGGACTGCTGCATGATCTGCCTTACAGAAACCTGGCTGTCAGACAAGATACCAGACTCCGCTATTCATCTACCAGGGTTCTGCGTGCACCTCATGGACAGGTTATAGGAGTGAAATGGGAAAAGGGGAGTCGTTTGGCGTGTGCTTCATGATAAACAGCTCCTGGGGTGATTATGTGAAGTCCTTTTCACATAATTATTATTATTATCAGCATAAAAATTTCAACACATGGGAAGAGCGGCTGCTCGACCATTGTTACACTTCCTTCCGGAATGCGCATAAAGCCTTCCCCCATGCCCCATTCGGCCAATCAGATAATCGCTTCATTCTGCTCCTGCCTGCCTATAGGTAGAAGCTGAAACAGGAAGCTCCAACCCTTAGGGCTGTGCACTGTTGGTCGGACCAATCAGAATCCATGTTACGGGACTGTTTTGATCACACGGAATGGGAACTGTTTTGCATGGCTGCTGACAACATTGATGAATATGCAGACTCTGTCTGCAGATTTATCAAGGAATGCATGGATGATGTATCATCCATAAGAATAAAAGTTTACCCGAACCAGAAACCATGGATAAACAGTGATGTTCCCAAGGCACTGGCGGCATGGAACTCTGCCTTTGCCTCCGCAAACACATCGGACTATAAACACACCAACTACCAACTACCGAAGACAATTAATTTAGCCAGGGACACAGTGGAACAACAATTTAACAATCCTCGGAGAATGTGGCAGGGAAAACCTGTACATTGCAGACCACGGCCTCTCTGTGTGAGGATCTAAACGTGTTTTACGCTAGATACGACACAGTAAACACCATGAGACTGGACAGCATACGCATCGAGGATGACATCAGTGTGCACACCATGTCTGAAGAGGATGTGCGGAAGTACCTCAGACAGGTGAAGGCATGCAAAGCCACTGGTCCTGACAGAATCCCCGGCCATGTCCTTAAATCATGCGCGGCTCAGCTGGCTGGAGTGTTCATGAAGATCTTCAACCTGTCCCTCTCCCTGTCTGTAGTCCCAGCCTGCTTCAAAATGGCCACCATATACCCCGTACCCAAATCCTCCACATTCTCATCCCTGAATGACTGGAGACCAGTAGCCCTGACCCCCATCATGAGCAAATGCTTTGAGAGGCTGTTCAGGGACTTCATCTGTTCTGTGCTACCCGACTCACTGGACCCTCTACAGTTTGCATATCGGCACTGATGATGCCATAGCCCTGACACTACATACTGTTGGAGAAGAGAGATATGTATGTGAGAATGCTATTTGTTGATTACAGCTCAGCATTCAATACCATCGTTCCCTTGAATCTGGACAGGAAGCTGCGGGATCTAGGATTGAGCATTTCAGGCACATATCCCCATCATCATCAACGGCGCTGCTGTGGAGAGAGTGAGCAGCTTCTGCTTCCTGGGTGTACATTTACCGGAGGATCTCGCATGATCAGTCCCCATGGACAAAACAGTGAAGAAGGCATAGCAGCGCCTCTTCTTATATATATA